>CAUZXS010006374.1:2500-20000 GCA_963585895.1 Sepioteuthis lessoniana
TCTCTCTCTTTCTATATATATATATATATATGCTACCCACCGTGAGTTGACCACTTGAGTGGGGAATTGTCGGATATCACAAGAGCGTAAATGCAAATACCTCCTCATGAATTGAGCACACTGACAGCTAATATTTGTAAAATAAATATATGCATAAAAAATTATTTCACTTATGCTAAGAGGGACGACAGTTTCGGGGTAAGATATCCAACTGACATAAAATCAGCCAGCTCTCGATTCCAGCTTGAAGCATCTCACGTGTCTAGTCACGTTGAAGAGTTGTGATAAAACGAAACAGTCTATCTGTGGATGACAAGAGATAGATAGATACAAAGATAGATATAATTTTTCATGATATAGTTTGTTGGTTACATTATTTTAATCAATTTCGAACTCATTTTTGCTCAGAGTGAAATGGTTTTGAGATTACGATCTAATACTAAAGTTGTCTTTTATATTAATCATTTTTTTTATACAGTTAAATGTTTTCATTAAGGGACAAAGTAGCGTGTTGCAGGTTACATGACCACTTAGGGTTCCGAGTCACGGAGTGCTCATTTATTAAGTCCTGTCAAGGCGCCATCCACAGTCATCAATACGTTGAAGGATTTTTTTACCTTTCTGCAGAGGCGTAGTAGGAGCTTTCTAAAGCCTTGGCCGACAGGGAGACATATTACATTTGTGGATCAGAAGCAGTATATATATATATATATATATATATATATATATATATATATATATATATATATATATTGATAAAGAGGAAACATGATATTCACGACACTCTAGGCCACAGGATGAATGTGATCTGCAAGACTGAATTATACTCTGCTTGAGAAGCAAATGATTTCGAAAAATATAAAATTAATCTGGTAATTTCAACAATTTACATCTCATATTTTTGTCACATCGTGGAATCATTCAAATTATTTATGAAATGTTGTAATGTGCAGAAGAAAGCTTATTAAATTTTACTCAGCTTAAATTGTAACCTATTCATAACTATCCGAGAACTGTTTATATAAGAAACAAAAACAATGAAAAATAAAACAATTAAAATAAAATAAAAAAAGAACAAAACGGTACAAACGACTTTAATGAAATTCTGCATCGGTTATAAACGAAGTCAGACTTGACCGATAAAATAAAGCGCATTTTTTTCCAAGCAGCATTCGTGTCCATAATGCTATATAGATGCACCACATGGACGCTAAATAAACGTATGGAGAAAAAGCTTGACAGCTATTACACAAGAATGCTGCGAGATGTATTTAACAACTCCTGGTGGCAACATCCAACAAAACAGCAGCTGTTCAGCCAACTATCACGCATCAGGAAAACTATCCAAGTTAGATCAACCTTACATGTGGGACAATGTTGGAGAAGTAAGGACAAACTCATTAGCGATATACTCCGGGGGACCCCTTCAATTGGACGAGCAAAGGTAGGCCAACCAGCTAGAACCTGCAAACAACAGTTCTTTGCCGATACTAGATATAGCCAGGAAGACCTCCTTGGAGCGATGGACGATAGAGACGGGTGGCGAGAGAAGGTCACCGAGATCCGTGCATGTAATATTTGATATGATGATGAGGAGTAGCAACAATAAGATTTCCAGTCCAGTCCTACTTAAGTAGGATCTATGAGTAATTTGTATTAAGTGTCTCTCACTTAGGACGGTGTATGGTCACACACACACACACACACACACACACACACACACACACACACGTATATATATATATATATATATATATATATATATATATATATATGTGTGTGTGTGTGTGTGCCCGTGTGTGCCCGCGCGCCTTTTTATTTATATCTCCTGACCGTCAATTAAGATAACGAAGACTTTATAAGATATATTTTATATACTTAAGCCGCAAACTGTGAGCTGTATTGCCCTTTGTGACAAGGAAAAACGATCGCAGCGAAGGGATTTGTACGAGAAAATGAACTATAAACCATGAATTAATGAGAATTCGTTATCTCTCCACAAAGTACATCCCTTTTGTTGATATGCAAAATGCTAAGTATCTTCTCGAAATGGTGGAACAAGTCGAGATAGGGTTAATAAAACAAACGTACACACTCACACGCACACACAAATATATATATATATATATATATATATATATATATATATATATATATATATATATATATATATGAGAAAAACATGACACGCGGGTTACTGCTGGAGAAGTTGGAATAAACTCATATGGAACTTTCTTTTATTGACTGCAAGACATGAATGCACGAGTGTTGGCCGACCAGCAAAAACTTTCATAGATCAGCTCAGTGTGGACACTGAAGGCAGGGTAGAGGACCTACCAGGAATTTTAGAAAGTAGGGATAAATGCCTAGAGAGCGAGTAAGCGTCATGAAAGTTCTTGCTGTCAGCACGATTTGATGATGCCACACAATGGACATGGTTTTAAACTATCCGACCCTTTCACCATAACAAGGACGTTGGGTTCATTCAATACGACGATGACTGTTAAGCCATGACCTAAATAGTGACCATAGTACTCACCACTTATGGTAAAATTTCCTCATTTCGTAGATCTGAAACGTTTCTTCTTATTTTTACAAGTCACTAAAATCATTCTCGAAAAATGTGACATTGTAAGCGATTGATACTGAGATGCTAATTGCTTATAGCTTAAAAATAAGAAGAAAAGAGTCGGAACAAGGCAAATCGAACAAGATTAACATTTTTTCAAGTAGGTTAGATTTAACAAAATACACTTGATATAGCAACAAGACCTACCAACAGAAGCTAACCAGGACTTACCGAGGTCGTCAATCTCGATCAGCCAAGTGGCGTCGACTGACCCCTAGAGGTAGATGAGAGTTTGATTGATCAATATAGAAGGTGGGTTTTTCGATTCTCTCTCACTTTTATTGGTTGGGGTACGAGGAGGCAAGTGTTTATATGTGAAGATATGTGAAGATCAGGTTCCTACTTGCACGATTAAGTTACCTCAAATGCTTTGTCCATTATTCATTTCTAGTTACTTATAGGGCCGAAAATATTGAGCGAAAAGAATATAACATCATAAGACCAACCACTGGAAGCGAGTTGTGTTTTCATATTTATCCTCCCGCTTCTAACGATTAACAATCACCCACATAGCAGTCGTCGGTGAATATGCTACAGAAGTCACCAAAAGCTGGTTGCATTCGTGAACCTCGGTCAATATGTTATGTAAATTGGCATATATGACTTGACATAAAAAAATCGACGGAGTCAATAGACATCCCACTACTCAGAGGAGAAAAAAAACACTATAAAGCATTGATATATTTTACGACAAATCGTTTATTATGTAATATTTCCGCCATATTTTTGATGTTTCTTGTCATTCTTATTTGTTTTGATTTCATGTTCACCAAATAGGTTTTCTTACAATTAAAGCGAACCTTAATGGTATATAAAATGGGTATTCAAGCATGTCCAGAATAAATACGATGAATAAACCATTTTACGTTTCCCAAATATCAGTTATACGCAAATGGATTTCACCCCCAGCAAACATCAAAACGAAAAGCTGAAAGAGTAAAAGAGATCGATGAATACACAAAACATGGCTGACAGCTAAAATATAATAAGTAAAATATAATGATATCTTAATACATATTATATATATTTTTGATAATAAAACTGAATCTCTTTTAATAGCAACACAAAACAACGTCACAAGGATCTATCATATTGAAGCAAAAATTGATAATGCACAACTGACAGCAATGGTAAGTTAAGTGAAGGAAGAGATGAAATGCAAACTAGCTCAAAAGCAATTGAAGGCTTGGCATGACAGAGCTGGAAAGGTGATCAACTGGTAATTGTGCAAGAAATTAAAATCTAACCATACTAACGAATGGAATGTACAAAAACACGAATCAATCACGAAAAATGAAGCGTAATTTTCTTTGAGAAAGAAATTTGAAATACAAATGTGTTACCTAATCCTACATAGGAGACTAGACCTAATTTCAATTAACAAAAAAACAAAACACAAAAAAAAAAAATTACCAAATAAGGTATTTGGCAGTAAAAGTAAAACTCGAACAGAAATGCAAATAATTGGACCTGAGAACTAAAAATGTGATGCAATATGAAGGTGAATGTGATACCAATTTTAATTGCTGCATTTTGAATGGCTCGACAAGGCTTGGAAGAAAGACTGGAAGAATTAGAAATCAGAAAGAATCGTAACCATCTTGGCTATATCATTGTTAAGTTTGTTGGTTGGTTGGTTGGTTGCTTTTTATGGCATATCAACCTTTGTAGGTTATTTAACGCCAAATCCAATTTTATGTAAATAATCAATACTATTTCAAACAATTCAGTTTAGCATGAGTACATAGTTTAATTGTCAAAAACATTTTTATTTCAAACTATTCAGTTTATTCAAATAATAATGTATAACAATTCTGTTTAGTGTAAGTTCAGTTTCAATGTCAGAAACAGTTCACTTTCGAACAATCAAGTTTAGGATAAGCACGGTTTAAATGTAAGTACAGTTTAATTGTGAAAAAAAAATTATCTTTCTAACTATTCAGTTTAGTCAAGCCGTTCTAATTGAGCTAATTCAGTTTAATATAAATATAGATTTTTTTACACACAGTTAAATTTTAAAACAGTTCTATGTTAAACAATTCATTTTTGTGTAAATATAGTTTCAATATCAAAAAATAGTTGTATTTCCAACAATTCAGTTTAGTATAAGCACGCAGTTTAAATGTACGTGCGATTTGATTGTGAAAAACATTTCTATTTCAAGCAATTTAGTTTAGCATATGCATACCGTTAGTTCTATTTCACCAATATATAGGGCCCTATCAGGCACAAAGTGGACCTGGAAGCGATGGCAATATAGGGGTATTCCGCATTCCTCAAAGCTCCTGCATTACTGGAACCTCACCATCAGATTGTTTAGTGTCCTATCCAGGAAACTCGTTGGGGATCTTACCCCTCTGCAGAGATGCAGTCGGTGTATTCTACAGCCCCAGCTGACTAGGCAAAACATTATTAAGGGTGTTTAGGATACTCAGAAGAGTCAAGGAGATTTGAGGAGACTTCCTGTCAGTCAAACTTCAGTGAAAAAACATTGAGTTAAATTCATGATGAAAAACTTACAAAATGAGAAAAAATAATTTCTAAAATTTTTTTAGATGAAGTATATTAACATTATTATTATCTTTCATTTTCTTTTATTGCAAGTCATATTACCTCTTGAAATCATTCATGAATAATGCTCAAACAAACAGTAATTCATTATCTCCAAATCATGTTTGCTATAGAATATACCGACTGCATTTCTGCAGAGGAGTAACCCCCCTCTTTATTGTCATGGCTACCAGGTCCACTCTAGCCCGGAGTGGTGGTACCTGATGAAGTCTTATCTATGGGTCAATTAGAACTAAACATTGTACTGAAACTAAACTAAATTGTTTGAAATAGAAAAGTTTAATGTATAAAATGGATTTAGCATTAATAAACTGTAATGGTTGATGTGCAATTAAACCAGCTATGTGAGGATACGGGATGTATCCCTGAAGACCAGACAGAGGCGATGTACGATAGGGAAAAGTGGCGAGAGAGGGTCTGGGATATCCGTGCTAGCGACACATGATGATGATGATGATATATATATATATATATATATATATATATATATATATATATATATATATATATATATATATATATATATATATATGCGGCAGAATGACCCTGCAGATTTGAGATATTAATATGAAAAATAATGCACCATAGTTCCAATATAAAATTAGATTTTACATTGAGAAAGAAGAATATTTGCCGTTTGGTTTTGCTATTGCAATGATTTATTTTAAAGATTATATCGTCGACCATTCCAAACTTAAATTTCCGCAGCATCACCCTTATTTTCTGCTGCGCACACATCTTACGAATATTTTTTCTATATCTGGAAGACCACTGAAATTAATATGGCGGGCACTTGCAAAAAGATTCAAATAATTTGTAATCTGTGCAAGAATTTTTTTTTTTAAAGGGTTATTGCTTTAGTTGTAATAACACCGAGGATTTTCCTGGATAAATTGAGATACATGATTTTATTATGCTCCTTGTGAAGAAAACTAATGGTAAGGAAATTCCTTATTTAAAGTAACAGTAAGAGACTATGAGATATGGGGACACACACACACACACACACACACACACACACACACACACACACACACACACACACACACACACACACACACACATTAGGATGATCAGAGTTTTCTAATTTTTACAATGATATAAACTAGTAGGTCTGAGTTTGAATGACACCAAGCCTCCCTGGGTCTCTCGGACTCTTTTAAGTATCCTTAACAGTGCTGTGGTCTGAATTGTCGTATTTCTTCCTCTAATATCCAGTTACCTCAGTCTCTTTCCCAGTCCTTTGATGATCCACCTGAACTACAAAATCCTTATCTGATGAGCATTTAATAAACGCTAGGTCTTGTCTTCTCGTCGAAATTTGGAGCTCTGTTTGTATATGAAAATCTCAGAGGATCATATAGGTAACATTTGCTTGGAAAGATTACGATTCAGGCATATATAAATTACTTGCATGGAAAAATTGCTGGAAGAATTCCCAGAGGATAACTTTTACTATCATTTCAGTCCTACTCTAGTGTTTGTTTTGTTTTTTTTGTTTTTTTTTTGTGCCAGAATAATGCATTCGCTTATAATGCGATTAAGTGTTCCATCTCTATCACCAATAATCTATTCTTGCTCCTAGAATATAGTTCACTTTTCTTTCAATTTCAATAATTAGTTAGCTCTGTCGTCAGGGTAACTAGCTTTTGATATCATTCATTGTAGTTACTAAGAAAGGGATTGCAATTACTTACAGAATTATATATTTATATGGTATATGTGGTATATAAGCGACCTTAGTTGAAGGCAACCATAAGGCTCCCTTTTCAATAGCAACAACACTGAGGTGTAGGAGAGAGCGCTACTCATTTCCCTTGATTGCTCCACTTTACCCTTGATACGTACCTTTATATTGCTGAGTGTTAAGAAAGGAGGTATCAAATACCATTTTAAATGTCTTTGGTATGACTCGATCTGGGATTGAACCCACGTCTCCCGGACCATTGGCGAACACTCTACCCACTAATAAATGAGCCGTTTTATATTTATATAGGATTAGGTTAATTAGACGTTAAACCAGTCTTTTTCATTTTTAATTATTCCAATGTTTCAAAATCTATTTCGAAGAATTCCCTTTAGGGAAACATCGCAAAGTTTTTCCCACTTTCAAGTACCCCCACTTCCTATTCACAATTCAACTATTTTCAAATTTCTTGGAATTTGATATCATGCCATGAGGCAAAAAACATTATTCTTTCTCTTGATATTCCACAACTCGAATACTTTATATAATATAACATTTTTCTAAATGGTTAAATTACTCTCTCTCTCTCTCTCTCTCTCAGTATATATATATATATATATATATATATATATATATATATATATATATATATATATATATATATATATATACAAATTGAAATTGTTTGGCAAGATATATTAAAACCGATATGTCAGATAAATCTTCAACAACTGGCGGGTGTATCGCAAAGCATATTTTCAGCAAAGCATAAACATTTCGTTTCACAAGAACTCTATTCTTATAGTTATTTTCATTAGGTAAAAAGCATTTGTCGGGATCTTCGTCAAGGAAATTATCCCATTAATTGTTGCTTTTTGAGAGAAGAAAGATTTGCTTTTACGTGACAGAAAAATATTCAGTGTATTTAATAAGCCATTTTTTACTCAACGTGTATTTATTCAATAATTCAAATATTTATGCTAGATGTGATAATACCAAAATGCAATATAGAAATAATCCCAATAATTTATTCACACACACACACACACACACACACACACAAATATATATTGTTTTGGAAATGTATTTTTACAATCTATTTGGCGAGCATCTCACACTTCCCGTTAAAAACATATAGGCGATATTGGCTACTTTTCTGAGAATAAACGCCTTGGCAAATTAGAGAGAGAGAGAGAGAGAGAGAGAGAGAGAGAGAGAGAAGAGGAGGAGAATGAGAGAGAGAATATGTTGAAGTAAGTAATATGGGAGATAAAAGTTTGGTTGGGTTTTCTGGCATATCAACATTTGTAGGTTAATCAACGGCAAATCCATTTTTATGTAAATAATCAGTTCTATTTCAAACAATTCAACTTTGTGTGAGTACACAGTTTAATTATTAAAAATATTCATATTTCAAACTATTCAGTTCAGACAAGCAGTTCTAATTCAGCTAATTCATTATAGCATAAGTACAGATTTTGTTTACACACAGTTAAATGTCAAAACAGATAATCATCAAACAAATCAGTTTTGCATAAGTACAGTTTCAATATCAAAAAACAGTCCCATTTCAAATAAATCAGTTTAGCATAAGCACGCAGTTTAAATGTAAGTACGTTAAAAACATTTCTATTTCAAGCTATTCAGTTTAGTCGAACAATTCAGTTTAGTATAAGTATGCCGTTAGTTCTGTTTAACCCATAGATAGTGCCCTATTAAGTGCTACCACGCCGGCACAGAGTGGACCTGTGATCAATTGCATTGAAGGACGGGAGATAAAAGTAGATAATGTAAATAAGTTAATAAACAAAAATAAAGGAAGTGGGAAATGGTAAGAAAAGAATAAAAAGAAAGTACTAATGTAATAAATAAAGATGAAAGTAAACCAACTTCTTCACAACACACATGGTACTTATGAAGGATAGGAACAGTATATATATATATATATAATATATATATAATATATATATATATATATATATATATATATATATATATATATAATTCTCTAGTTGTAGGTAATAGAAAACTACGAGGAGGTCAGTAATGGCTAATGTGCTAGACTGACGTATCAAAGTAAACGAATTCGAAATCAAGTCGCCATTCTACGTTTACTTTCGATCTAATACCCTTGCGAAAGGGATAAACTCCTTATCCCTCCAGTTTTGGGTTAAATAGTACCACTACTGTTCTTCTACCGGGATTGCTTTTGCGTTAAATAACCCACGAAGTTTTATATTCCTTTAAACAACGAAACAACTTCCTATTTAAAATATATAGTGACTTTACTTTGCATTCTTGGAAAACGAATCTTTTAAATACTCTAAAATAGTCAACTGGTGTCAGCCAATCTGGATTGAATGTTTCACCTTTCACTGTCGGTTAATGCTGATTATTGAGAAATTAGCAAGTTTACTAAGTTTGGTCATCGTATTGATATCCAACCTGTCCATCTTATCAACAGGTTATGAGTCCGGAACAGACTCATTATTTTTTTCTTGATTTGACGAACAGAATTTTGAACAGTAGGAAGTTAAATGTTTCACATGTAGGAGAACTCAAAGATTAAAAAGTGTTCTTATAATCTTCTCATGATCATAGTAACGATGACGATTTTGAGGGAATAAAAACGCTACTGCGTTTTCAAAATTAATTCGATATCTTGTTGATAGATATCTGTCTCTATCAATTCATTGCTCAATCTGCTAGTGCCGTAGAATACACCGACTACACCTCTGCAGAGGAGTATGACCCCCCACCATCAAATGAGTGTCCTCGATATGATACTAAACAATCTGATGGTGAGGTTCCAGTGATGCTGGGTCTGTGGGAAGCAACCCTTCATTGCTATTGATCCCAGGTTCACTCTGGCACAGAAAGGTAACACCTGAAAGTGATCTATCTATAGGTGAAATAGAACCAAACTGTATACTTATCTTAAACTGAATAGCATGAAATAGAAAATGTTTTTGACAATTAAACTGTGTACTTACATTTAAACTGCGTTATCATGCTAAACTGAATGGTTTGAAATCGAACTGGTTTTGACATTGAAACTGTACTTACTCTAAACTGGATTGTTTGATATAGAACTGCTTTGACATTTAATTGTGTGCAAACAAAATATATACTTATACTTAACTGAACGGCTGAATTAGAACTGTTTGAAGAAAGTGAATATCTTGAAATTGAAATGTTTTTGACAATTAAAATGGGTACACATGCTTAACGGAATTGTTTGGATTAAAACTGATTATTTGTATAAAAATGGATTTGGCGTTAAATAACCTACAAAGGTTGATATGCCATAAAAACCCAACCAATCAACCAACTAACCAACCAATCAACCAAACAATCTATTATTTCAAGAGGCTAAAAACAATGGCATGAAAGCCTTAGCAGTATTAAGAGAGTATTATTTGTTAAAAATTATTTTGTTATACACAGAATTAACTTATCTGTCCGAGTTTTAAAAGCAAACGGTTTGAGTAGAGAAATCTTGATTATGTTAAAAACGTCCGGGAAAATTGTAAATGATAGTTTATTAATAGTAATGGTATAATATAAAATGGTATTTCAAATGGAATGGCAGCAGAATTTAAACCGTTTACAATTATTATTACACGGAAGGAGAAAGTTTTGACGTTCAACAAATTTAAAATCGATCTATAAAGTTTTAAACAAACTGGAAAATGATTGAAGAAAAAACTATTTCAATGGCAATTACAATAGAAACTAAAAGAATCAAAGCTACTGATATTTTGGTTTGCTATGATTGTCATCGTCCAGGCTGCAAATACAAATATATTCGAAACATTAATCGCTATTTACTAACAAAATATTCCCCCTGAGAACAGTCGGAAAATGAAAGGATTGTTTGTAATAGATGTAGTAAAGACGGTAATAAAAGTCATCAATTTATGAGTGTTGGACATTTCTTAAAGAGGAAAATTAAAGAAGTTTTCTAAAAAAAACATATTTTCTACGATACTATTGCAAATACCTTAACTTTACTGGTTTACTGTGGGGTTACTGCCTACTTAATTAGAGACAAGTCAAAATTATTAATTTTTTTACCGAAACATAACTCTAGAGTGCCATTTTGGAAGCAGAATAAATAAGAATCGGTTTAATTCTACTTAACGGCCGTACTTCGTATTAGTAATGGGAAAATTCGTATTTGCAAAAAAAAATATGCTCTTTACATTCCTGCGTTTAAACAGGATTTATTTTTGTACAAGCAGCTAATATAAACTTTAGACTTAATAATAATCCAACCCATATTCAAAAAGTTGACAAGTTTAAAATCAAATTTATGGAAAATGCATATTTTTGGCTCGATTTGTGGTACATACGTACAAAACAACAGTGAACACACATGGGCAGGATAAGACCCAAGGTTGTATTTATTCAACACCCCATCATGTTGATATATGGCCATTTTCATGTAAGGACATGAACTAACCGAAGCCCGGATGCACAGCCAGGCCAAAAATACGTATGCCCCGTTGGCATTCCCCTAAAAAGTGGAATCTCAGGCACCAGGCAATAAACCTATACCTGTTGAATTAGGTGAAAGCCAGGGGGAACGGCCCTCTGAGGCAAAGGGAGTAATCGGTTTCAGCCTGCCGATACGAATGCTAAGTTTCCCCAGCACTCATGTTAGTTGGCTTGGACCGACGTGTCCACCAAGGCCACCGAACCGTGTAAGAAAGTTCTTATTCGAATGACTTGGGGAGATTCGTAAGCCGAAATGAAGCATATTTTTTTGTTAATGATATAAGTAGTTCAGCCAATTTAAATATAAATTCCAAAAATTCTATTATCAAGAAAATACGTTAAGTAAAATTTACGGACACATTAAAAAGGATTTATATAAAATTGACCGTTTGTTTTTAATGGTTGAGGATGGCTTCATGTTTTGGTCTGGACTTATTCCAATTGATTCTCCCGAAAGAAAAAGCACTGACCGAGCAATCGACAAACATGAGGAAAGTAGAGATTTTACGCTACCTGACTAGAGAAAGAAACAAATATATGGTCATTAAAAAATCAATTACCTAATTAGTATTTTTATTCAATATAAACAGCCACTTATAGATCAAGTGAAGTGATAATTTGTGTTTATTCAGAGAATGATGCAGACTGTTATATCACAAGAAATTAAAACTCTGAGAAAAAAGCACAAAAAATCAGATTGGTAGTAATATTTACAACGAAACCGATTGCTGAAGTAGAATTGAAGAGATTCGTTACAGCCATTATAGGGACCAATTTGATATTTAAAAGGACTGATCCTTGTCATGGCATTAAACAGTGACTTGTAATCCTAAATACTAGGGTGTGGTAGGAAATGTCAAATTGGTAAATATCATTGCTTCCTTCTCCATTCTGGTCCGCAATCTTTGTAACTTTTAAGGGTCTCAGCAATGAAAAATTATTGTTTTGTAATAAAAAAAAAGATGAAATAATTAAATAAAAAAAGACAATTAACTCTAATTTTATTTGTTTTATCATAAAACAAATTAAAGGAAAATAGGTCAAAATTTTATTTTTCTTTAGACGCTGAAATGTTATTTCATTTAACTAGCCTAAACTAATTGTCGAGGTGACATTTTCACACTCGACAGAAGCTCTCTGAAATTAGTAGACAAATTCATCTACCTAGGAAGCAGTATCTTATCAACCGAAAAAGATATCGACATGTGGCTAACGAAGGCATGGACAGCTATCGATAAGCTATTGATCATATGGAAGTCAGACCTGACCGATAAAATGAAACGCAGTTTCTTTCAAGCAGCAGTCGTATCGATACTACTATATGGAAGCACTACTTTGACGCAAACAAAACGCCTGGAGAAAAAGCTAGACGACAATTACACAAGAATGCTGCGAGAAATATTGGCGGCAACACCCCACAAAACACCAACTATACGGCCACCTGCCTCCCATAACGAAAACTATACAAATTAGACGAACCAGACATGCAGGACACTGCTGAAAAAGAAGGTACGAGCTCATAAGTGATTTACTCCTATGGACCACCATATATGGCCGAGCAAAAGCAGGTCGGCCAGCTCGAACATACATACAGCAGCTATGTGAGGATACGGGATGTAGCCCTGAAGTCCTGCCAGAATCGATTAACGATAGGGAGAAATGGCGAGAGAGGGTCAGGGATATCCGTGCTGGCGGCACGACATGATGATGATGATGATGATGAATTGTAGAAAAGTTAAAGCAGAATAAGGTGATTACACTTATACCCAGGTAAAGGTGGGGACAGTTAATCTCTTTATATAAGAAATAAACAACTTCCTGTTTAAAATATATAGCAACAGTGGACACATCGTGTGGTGTAATGGTTAACAAGTTATACTAACAAACCTTCACGAGCGAGTTCGAGTCTTAGTGGGTGCATTTTTCATACATCCTTGCCCCACATCTTAGGGAAAAGCTTATGAAATCACTGTATATAAACTTGACTTTGTCTTGTGGGGGGAAAATAAATCTTCTGATTATTATAAAATATCGAGCCAGTCTTAGGTCTTTTGGATAAGAAATTTTGCTTTGTGACTGTGAATCAAGAACAATAGATATTGACCCAAGAATTTGACGAACCGTTTGGGATTTCTCTAATTTCATACTGTACATTTAAATTAACATATATACATATAGGCGAAGATACGTACGTGTTGACCCGTATAGAAATAAATGCAAGTACGTTGTTATTGATGGGTAGTTTTTAATTAACTCAGTCATATTGATTAAGAACACACTGACTAGTAATCTCTGAGTCTCTCTCCTTCTTTCTTTCTTTCTTTCTCTCTTTCTTTCTTTCTTTCTTCTCTGTCTTCCTACAATTAGGTGCATTTACAAATGAGTGCAAGACACCCGAAAGATAAATGAGGTACGAGTACAAATAAAACCGGCTCATTACCCTAGTGGGTAAAGTGTTCGCCTATGGTGCCGAGGACCTGGGTTAAATACCATGTCGTGTCACACTAAACAATTTAAAATTGTTTTTGATACATCTTTGCTTAACAATCAGCAATACAAGGTACGTATTAATAGTAAAGTGGAGCAACCCAGAGACAGGAGTAGCGCCCTCCCCTACACCTTGGTGTAGTAGCTATTGAAAATGGAGCCTTCTGGTCACCCTCGACTACGGTCGCTAACTTTACTTACGTATTACCTCTCCTTCACATATTTCGACTGATTGTATTTAGTTTGATAGTAATTTACAATGGAATTGAAAATATGAACTATAGCAATGGGATACGTAAGCGTCTACTACATTTGGACTGTTTTACAGATATAACAGTTATTCGATTTTATTTATTTTGTTATCATATCACTGACCACATACTTTACAGCTACTTTACCAAAGACACAGCTATGCATTTTCTGCACGAAATTTGTTGACGGCTGGGAAAATGAAGAACGGAAATAACAAACTATTTTTTTAATATCTTACCTAAAATTGTTCGAGTATCGGCATCTGTGTTTTAGAAAAAAAAGCATTGCCTGTGGTTAGATCATAAACAAATATAAATAAGCAACTAAAGTTATTGGAAGTATGATTAATGACGTATACACTCATTTGTGATTAAGTTGTGTTTATTAAATGGAAAACAAAGAAAACAAAAATTCAACCGGTAAGTTGCCAGAATATTCAATTCCAATGTTATTCATCTTTTCCCTGGTGTTAAATCCATTGTACCGATATTCCATTGGACAAAAAAAAAAACTAATTTGGCGACAGCGTTCAGCGTTTGAAGACCAAAGTATTATATAAATTTTCCCTGGGACATCAAGAAACATTAACATTTCAATAAACGGCACTTGTTCACAAAGTGTATTTTTTTGAAGGGAGATTTCTTTTTATTGATATAATCTTTCTTTGTTTCGTTTCACCATATCACGTATGTGTTATTTTGAAATAACGCCTTGTTACCGCACGCACGGAAATTCTGTACGGATGCGTTAATAATTTATTATACCATAGAATATTATGTAGCTTTTCAAAAGAAATGCGCAACTATAATTACAGGAAGAAATGTTTAGAAAAGAAATAAAACTCAGCCTTGTAGTAAAAAAAAAAAAATAAATATTCTGACCCACCAAAAAGTAAATGTTGCTCTACGAGGATGCAAGAAACAAAATATAATATCTAACTTATAAATATGCATTATTTCATATTATTTCCACCCCTGGATTCTCTCTCTCTCTCTCTCTCTCTCTCTCTCTCTCTCTCTCTCTCTTTCCTTCATTATATATATATATATATATATATATATATATATATATATATATATATATATATATATATATAACAGAATACAAACTATATGTAATGGGAATTCAGAGATGAAACAGATACAAACATAAGCAAATCCAGAAAAACTGAAGAAAAGGAGTACAAGACTCGTCATGAGGGGGTAGGAAAGGGAATCCTCCAGGGAGTGATCCAAATTGATAAATGGTATCTGCACCAACGTGAATCCGTCGTAGAAAATGGCGCATACAAATCTCTGAGATTTTCTGACACCAGACCTGATAGAAAAAAAGAACATATCATCTAGTTGATTATGCTTTCCAGCTGACCAGAGGGTGAAAATAAAGCGAAACTAAACACAAATATTTGGATCTTGTTAATGAGTTGAAAAAGCTGACGAATATGGTGACTATCGTTCCATGCTAGGAAGAGTTGCCCAAGGCTTGAAAAAAAATGGAGTAATTGGAGATCTGATTAAGTATCGAAACTATACAGACAATCGAATTGTTTAGACCGGTTAGAGTACTGGGACGAGTCCTGGAGACCTGAAGAGATTTGCTATCACTAAAAAAAAGACGAACCTGTACTTATGTAAAAAGCTCTCGGGAAAGAAAATATTATGAAATAATAAATTAAATATAAAAGAAAAAATGAAATAGCAAATCACAAAATTCGTATATTTTTTCAACGTAAATAATCACACAGTATAAACCGAACCTCCCTTCCGAGAATGATCCACCAGAGTATGAAAAGCCATGCTCAACTCGTGGGATGTACTTGGTAGGAGGATCACATGAGCAAGAAACTGACGATCATTGTATTAGATTAGACACAAACTAACAGAGAGACCCCTCTACCACATATCACCTACTTAATCGCTTTTTCTTCTCTTTATCTGATGTTGAAAACCAAAGAGAAGATCCTTTTTACTCTTTTTTCGTTTTGCCTAAAAAGAAGTTACTTTTTCAATTTTTATTCTCAGCATACCGGAAACTTTCTCGGAAAGGTCTTACTACCTTCACTTGGCTTCCTAATGTCATTTTCCCTGTGATACATTCATTTCTGGTATCTGAGATGCTTCATATCCCGGATATATATATATATATATATATATATATATATATATATAATGAGATAGAGAGACATAGATATATTTATCTGATAAACAAACATTCATGTGATGATTCTGTGCATAATTTTCGAATTTTTATGGTTTTGTTAATTGGTTAAAGTAATGTAATATTAATTTTATTGGGGTGATCTTTCCAACGTATAATGTTTTTACTTTCTGGAATATTAGTTTATAAAGATTTTATGTGTTAAGGCTTTTTTTTTTAAATATTTATAATATTCATTTTCTCATGTAAATCACCGGAATTATTACGAGGTGAAATGCTATGAAGTAGCGTGAGGAGTGTCGTTAAGTACAAGTTCTTTATATTTATAATGTGTCAAAGTAGATAATGGATAGGAATCTGACAGTGTGGAGAACAATTGAAAAACAAAGTAATCAAAAATTGATGAATTTATTACGAAGTAAAAGAGCAGATGAAATCATTCGGTTTTAATGAACATTCCTCAGAACTTTAAAAAGGTGAAACACGTGTTGATAGAACAACAATTGAGGTTTTAAAAAATACAACTGAGAGAGAAAAGTGCATAGAAAGAAATATCATATAACCGTTCAATCATCCAGTCTGTGTTCCTTTTCGAAAATCTATCTCGTGATCGGCACAGGCAATGATATTAAAATAATGAAATCACTAAAAAATACAACGGAAGAAGAAGAAGAAGAAGAAGAAGAAGAAGAAGAAGAAGAAGAAGAAGAAGAAGAAGAAGAAGAAGAAGCAGGGAGCGAAAAAAAAGTGAAAGAAAAAGTGAAAGAGGGAGAGAAGAGAAAGGGAGGGGGGAAATGTGGAGGGAGATTAAAATAAAGAAGATACAGAAAGAAAAGACAGAAAAGAGAAGAAAGGAGAAGAAAAAGAAGAGAAACAAAGAAATAGACGGTATATGAATTAATAAATTGGGTTAAATTACATAAATATCGACCGAATGTAAATCGTTATGTCCATTAATGAAAACGTAGAAAAACCGTTGCAAAGGAAGAGAAGCTGAATGAGTGAAAGTTTAAATAAATAAGCTTGTTATCATGGACATATATATATATATCAAAGAAAAGGGGAGGAAACTGAAAAAGGACGCAAGATTATATGAAAACAAGTGATCTTGAATATGTAATCATGTGATAGATTTTCGAAAAAGAACGCTGATTGAATGATTGAACGGATATATTATCTTTCTTTATACACACTATCCTCCCTCTGTTTTTGTATTT
>CAUZXS010006374.1:25000-55000 GCA_963585895.1 Sepioteuthis lessoniana
CAAACTGATTTTACGGACAAATGAATATAGAATACTTTAGGTATAAAATCTATTGGAGTTTATTTCATAATATAATGGATGAAAAAGGATTTTACTGTAAAAATGCATCTAAAATGATTTCACTATAAAATTGCTTTTACAGTAAAATACATTAAAAATGATTTTAATACAAAAGTGCTTTGGGAAGGATTTTAATTCATTGATTCTAATACAAGAGTGCACTGGAAATTATTTCCCCAGTAAAAATGTATTTAAATTAGTTTACAATAAAATTGCGTTGGCAATAATTTTAACTCCTTCTTTCTTGCCTTAAACGTTAAAATTTGTACTTCTAGCTTTGTCATAGATGTTCTCAAAGAAATAATCCAAGGAATAAGATAATTGTTTTTCCACGACTGGAATCGGTGAGTTAGCTGTGCACTTCATTCAAAATGTATAATCAGTTCATCAAAGTTCATGGAAGTGAGTAACAGTTTCTGATTAAACGAACCTGATAGTATGCCAATTTTTCTTGAATGTTGATTGTTTTTTCTGTTGATATATCGAGCTAGTGTTATTTAATGTAAAATAGAGGCGGCAATGTCAAAACATCGCGTTAGGGTCGTGCACACACGTAAAAAAAAGGTTTTTTAATCATGCCAGTCAATATAAAACTCTGCATATACTCTGATAAAAAAATCCGAAACAGTTGCAAAGTTACTCAGATAAGAAATATATAAATTCAATAAATTCATGTAATAATCGGTGATAATCTATAAATGTCAATTCTTAACCCAGTATATTCTCTTGGCAGAACTGGTGTTGTCCGTTTGATATGGTCGGCCGAATAGGCGAGAACCTCTTTTGTAAAGTATGTGCATATTCATTGAATGGTCAGGCGAGCGCACATACAAAAATCGACATCAAGGGATACGCTTTGTGTTTCATTTCTCTTATCACTTTCTCGAACACCGAGCCGTTTTTTCACAAACAATGTCATGAAATACGCAGGAAAAACGATATTAGATTGTCTTAATGGGTATGAGGGACACTGTATTGGTTTTTATTTCGTAACAATATAAGAATCCAAGTATTTTATATTCAAGTGTTTTCAATATAATATTTGATAATTGTCTACAAACGTATACATACGATATAGATGTGTATTTCATTGATATATAACATCATAAAATGCCCTCAGTTATATTTCATATTAGTTTGTGTGCATTATATATATTGAACTTTATTAAAAAATCAATTTAAATGCATATCTATAAACTAATGTAAAAATATACTTAAGGGCATTTTATGATTTAGACTCTCTCTCTCTCTCTCACACACACACACACACACACACACACACACACACACACACATATATATATATATATATATATATATATATATGTATATGTATACATAGATACCTACTGAGTCAGATAAATCTACCGTGGTTTCAGCGAATCATCAGGATGTTTCTGAATGAAGGAGGGTTGAACCAAACCAGGTTAACCAAATGATGATCTTTTTAGTGAAATTTTTTTTACTCTATAGGTATTTATATTTCGCTCAGCTTAGTGACACGAACACTTTTACGTTTAGCTTAAATAACTATGTCCATGTGTTGTATTTTGACTTAGCATACTTTGTTGATTATCTTCTAAGAGATCTAAGTCTTTTAAATTTTTTAATGGAACTTTTCCCCACATAACAGTTTTTGTAATATTTTTATTTGCAAATTATATCAGCTAGGGTATTTATACGCTGTCAGAATTATAGAATAGTTATAAAGATTAAATTATATATATATATATATATATATATATATATATATATATATATATATATATATATATATATATATATAAGGAAACAGAAAAGTAAAAATATTTCTAAAACCAGAAACTATAAGTAATAGATAAATAATGTTGGGGAATATATTTTATTCTAAAAAAATACCTTTTGAACAGGCTACGTGATCTAAGCGTACGGAAGATTTAAAGAAATGTCCTAAATAAAATGTTGCTAATTATTTTACACAACACTGATTATAATCCAACCTCAAACACACGCCCTAAGGCACGAAACAACAACACGTATACATAATACAAATCTCTCTCTCCCTCTCTCTCTCTCTCTCTGTGTTATATAATGGCCGAGGGATTTCGTTTTATAAATCTTGCCTTTGGGTTTAGTTAGGCTGAGAACCTTTCGGCTAAGCAGATGGGTTACTTAGGTGCAAACTTGAGCAATGGTGTTGACGCGCGCGGAGGATGTGTCGTTCACAGATGTCAAAATAAAAATCCCAGAGAGTGGATGTGACCAGGAATGTGAATGACGTCATGCACCGGAAGCGTGCGCGGAGGATTTTGGGAGATTTTAAAAAGTCAATAGTTGAGAACTAGACTCCGAACGGGAAGGGTCGACTTTCGGGGCTCGCTGAGGCCAGACGAATTTGTGCACTACAGGCGCCGCACGTGATGGAGGGTAGATGGAAAAGTCATCGAAGAAAGATTGTGCATCTCTCTTCCTTATGTCTAAACCTTTCACTTAAAGGTAATAAAAGGTTTCGTACCTGAACTAAGAAGTCGTTACGTGTTTTTCGTGTTTCGGGATTCCTATGTTATGAACATTCTATGTCCGTTTCACATATCCGTATCATGGGTATGCTACATCTCTCTCTCTCTCTCTCTCTCTCTCTCTCTATCTATCTATCTATCTATCTATCTGTATTAATAAATATATATATATATATATATATATATATATATATATATATATATATATATATATATATATATAGATATGTGTGTGTGTGTGTGTGTGTGTGTTTGCATACTCCCCCTTTTAGATAATATATTAAAAATATGAGACAATTTTTGACTCATGAATAATAATAGCATTTAGAAATTAATATCGTCAACCGAATAGTTTTGTGATAACATTCAATAATTATTCAAGATTCAAGAAGAGAATTACTTAAATGACTGCATAAAGCGACTAACAGATTGATTCACTCTTGTACCATTATATATAGCTACACCAATATACATGCCTAACTGGAAATATAAACTAATATACATGACATAACAGGGGTGTAGCAATTCAATTCTTGAGTAAAGTAATATGAGTCTGTGAGTAAAATATCAATCTATAAATCCATATATATATATATATATATATATGCTTTTTTTTCTTTTGGTTCTTTGTTCATTTTACATTTTCGCCAACGGTCGATAAGCTTTGATCTGGCAACAATCGACCTTTCACTTGTCTCGAAGAAATAAATGAATAAGTAAATAATTAATTAAATAATATTACTGTATTCGACAAACAGAGTTTATTTCACGCTCTATCAGACAACAGCTGTGGCATCAAGCGAGTCTGAAAACCGGAGGAGAGAAAACGTGAATAAAATATCAATTGCAAGAATTTTTTACACTTTACATTAGAATAATTTATTACCACTTCACCAGGAACCATTTTTCCCTTCCTTCGCTTTTTTGTTAAGTTCAGAGGCAGAATAAACAACAACACATTGATAGCTGATATTTTTTTATTCTAGTTTGGCTCAAGATTAAAACCATTGAGATTCAAGTGAGGATCGAGCAAAGAATACTACCTATAGACTAAGATAAGTTTGTTAAGTATTATCTTATCGAAGACGTTTCTCGCCTGCTTACAAATTTAAACATAGTTTATAAAAGGAGCCGAATTTAGAAAAAAATCACATAACAAGCAGCTATAGCTTTACTTGAATTCATTTATGGAATTTGTCTGTTAAATATTTACTTAATTGACACCAACATTGTTAAAAAAACTTGTCTATTAATATTGAAACTGCTACGTTCAAAATGATCTGTGAGTTTATTTTGTCGAATATAATATTCTGAAAAAGCTCCACACAGAGTGGTCTGGCGCAGTATATAAGAACTAAAGTAATTCGGCCTATTGATATAATGGTTAGAGTGTTTGCAAATGGTCCAAAAGACTAGAGTTCATTTCCAAGTTGAATCATACCAAAGACTCACAAAATGGTATTTGATGCCTACTTGCTTAATACTCATGATTATAAGTTACGAGGTGCATAGGATAAGTTTCCTGACTTTTTCGTATGGGAATTTGAAATTGTTGTAGACTATTAAAAATGCAGTATGTTATTACTCTATATATTATGAGATGATTGACCAATTTTTATGATTTAAGGTTAAAATGAACAGCTACAGCAGGAATTGGAATACACCCAACTAAAGCCTGATTGTTACAGCTGGTGAATTTCAAAAATGCAATCTGGACGTGTGGAAGAACTATATGCAATAAAATTCTGTTTTAAACTTGGGAAAAATGTCAGACCTTGCTCCCTGAGACTTTTGCTTTTTCCCTAAGCTCAGAGGCTGTCGTTATGAGACAATTGAGGAGATGAAAGAGGCTGTGACGAAGGTGATTGACACGCTCACAGAAGAGGGCTTCCATGGGGACTTCCAGAAGTTGTTCGAACGGAACAAGTGCATTGCAGCTGGTTGGAGATTACTTCGAAGGGAACAAGAGTTTCATGTGTGTACTATCAATAAAAATGCCTATACGAAAAAAGTCTGGAAACTTATCGTATGCACCTCGTATGTATCAAGGGAAAAATGTTGGAATTCAGCGAAAAGAGTTGTGCCCAACCCTACAACTCAGTGTCGTAGCAATTTATAATGTAGCCTTCGGGTCACCCTCGAATACGGTCAGCTAACTTACTATTACACGAATAAATACACTATACTATCAACGATTTGTTTAACTTGCTTGCAAAGTATCCGACTTAGAAACTCTATGAGACTCTATCTGCCAATAAACTGATTCATGATGTGATTACTGGTTCCCTAGGAGCTATGCTGTATTTTTGAAAATTTATAGATCTTATTCATCAACAATAGGATTTTCACTTCTTTTAAGAAATAATCCTGAAGAGAGAGAGACAGACAGACAGTGACAGATAGAGAGAGAGAGAGAGAAAGAAAGAGAGAGAGAGAGAGAGAGAGAGAGAGAGAGAGAGAGAGAGAGAGAGAAAGAGCCAGAAAGAAATTAAGTACAACAGGGGATATTGAAAATTGAAATCTGTATTCACCCTTTTAAATTTCAGATGATACTGCTTCTTTTGATCTAACTCAAGCGCCATCATGAAAACGGCAATAACCCCACAGTCTTTTCGCCTAGCATGCTAAGATTAGTAATAGATATAGGCTCTGTCTGGTCAAGTATTCTTACGAGTTATTTCAACTTGCATTATTTT
This sequence comes from Sepioteuthis lessoniana, assembly GCA_963585895.1. Taxonomy (NCBI): domain Eukaryota; kingdom Metazoa; phylum Mollusca; class Cephalopoda; order Myopsida; family Loliginidae; genus Sepioteuthis; species Sepioteuthis lessoniana. The sequence goes on from CAUZXS010006374.1 coordinate 30,255, forward strand.
TACGTAACCTTCTGTATGCAACATAAGAGAGAGACAACGCCAAATCAATTTGCGACTAATAAGGTATAGATGATATAAATCTATACTATGGCTCTTCCAATCATAAAAAAATACTATTTCCCTATGATTTTTCACCAAGAGAAAATCTCTATAAAAAATATTCAACCATTCTTTTCGTTGTGGTTCGTGAATATACTTCATTAGATTTGTGGTGATCATAACGTACACAAGAAAAGAAAGTAAAGAAAAGTAAAACATAAAATGATTCGTAATGAATTAACTACACATGGAACATCGCGACAAATTTGATGGACAGAAATTCTTAGTTTGGTTTGGTTTCTTTGTTTAATGGCATATCAACCTTTGTAGGTTATTTAATGCCAAAGCCATTCTCCAAAAAGAACAGTCGTGGTACTATTTAACCCATATCTGAGAAGACATTCTTAGTTTCACAAACTATATTATCATGATGGATACTATAATTTATTCCTTACTTATTTAAAAGAAGTTATTCACAAGAAGTATTTTTCTTTGTTACACTTGAAATGAGTTTGTGTACAAAGATACTAAAATAAAATGGATTTGTTCAAGAGTGAGTCGCGATTCTTTGCAGGAACAGCATTAGAATTTCAATACTTTGTTATATTTTTAAAATTCTGATTATACACACAATGTTTTCATTAAAAAATTCTTCATCGAAATATTCTTTAAAAAAAGATTGAATAGAATATTGAACCCTATTGTAACTATTTGTAATACTAAATAACAAGATGAATTCAATTAACATTATTTTCCTAACACCATCTTGAAACAAAAGGACTCTCTTCTCGTTAGTCATACAACTTTGAAACATACTCTTCATTCTCCTCCTCTTTCTCCTCCTCCTTAACTTCCTCCTCCTATACCACCTTCTTCTGTGTATATTTACCAGTTCTTTTGCCATAAGATTATTTGCGGTTACATCCAAATTTTATAAATTTACATGTGTGTACATTCAATAATTTCTGTACTATAAAATCATTTGCTTATAAAAAAAAGTTTATCACTGTAAATGTGTGCACATGTGAGAACTCTTGTTCTATAAAATTATTCATCTTAATTATTTGTATTAAAAAACATATTGATAATGCCCGAAAGGACTGATTGGACAGTGAGACCCAAAGCGAGATGAAATTTCGATGTCTGACCTAAACTAGTAGTATTGTGGCAAATTAAGTCTGAATTAGTGAAAATCGCTCTCATGAACCAAAAAATTGCTGTAATTTAAAAGTTTCCTATTCTCTTACTTTTGAAATAAGAATTATAAATACTTGCCAAATATCTGCTATGCGAGTAGAGGAAAATACTGCAGTAAAATTTTTCTTTCGCCACAATATTTTTTGCAAAATTTATATTTACTTTTTGTTACTATGCTAAGATCACTTGCTTTTCCTATTATGGTCATTATATAGCTAGAATAAAGAAAAAAACGTTTCTAAAGCAAAATATAATCGATTAATGCAGCAAGATTTAATTTTACCTATGTCCGATAATATCATGATAGATATGAATGCAGCAAGAATTTCGTTACTTTTCTTACTTGAGGCTTAGTAAATAAAAAAAGATAGATATTAGAAGTTACGATAATTTCTTTTTTACACATCCAACACAATAAATGTTACCATAAAAATTATTTTACCCGTATATAAAACATACTTTTAGCTAAAGAATAATTTTAGTAAGTATAATATGTTGAAATTAATAAATGGTATGGATGCATTATCTGAATAATAATTGATAAATCCAATTGATATTTCGGTCTATAAAATCCCTCTAATAAATAGTATTGAAGCATCACAAAGAAGATAATTTTTTTCAAAATGATATTAGGTTGGGTCGCACAGAGACTACAAAGAGTGCATTTATGCGGAGGTGCCCGTGGTGTAATTGTTATCGTCGTAGGAAATGAACACGGCGACACGAGTTCAAATCATGGACGAGACTGATTGAATTTCACATAGCACTAATACCCTTGGGAAAGGTATGAGCCAATTAATCTCCCTCCAGCTATGGGTAAATAGTAGGACAGACTAGGTTCTTCAGCCTTGGTTAGGCAACTAGTCTAGGAGAAGGAAAGCTCTGAATTCAAACCTGTTAAACTCCGCTTAAAAATTGACCTTGTGTCATATCCTGCACAAGCGGAGGGGTTGGTAAATAGGGTAAATAAGACAAAGAGTGCATTTATAATGGATAATTTTTATCATTAAGGGTTTTTGGACTATTGTCTTCATCTTTATTGTTATTTCCACAACGTTTCGGCCGATATGTCTTCGAACTACATCATTTAATAAATCGACGGTGTCGCGTGTTCTGATTCTGTTAGCCAAAACCAGATACAAATGTTATGTATTCCTGTATTGTTACTTGCCTGTAGTCAGGATTGAACCTGCAACCTACAGATGATTGTCTCCGTAGAAGTTTATGGAACCAACGCCTATAACCGTTACGCTCGAGTGCCATCGTGAAAATAGTATAATGGATAATTAATAATTGCATAAATAAATACACTTCAGACATTCTTTAATAATTTCCTGAATTAATATCGCTTAAGACTTTTACACAAATTTTGCCTTCTGTATGATTATATTTTTGTAGAAAATTAACGACAGGCCAAGAAATATAAATGTATTCATAAATATAACAATGAAAATAACTAAATTCAAAGACAAAATATCTCGGCAAAACTCTTCAAAAAACAATGTAAGTTGAATCTACAAGTGAGGAAAGAGACAGAACATTAGTTTAAGCTTCTGGAAAGATAGAGAAAGAATTGTTGAAATATCAAACAGAACAAAAGATAAAACCCTCTGAGTTGACGGAGAGAAATATTTCTTAAGGTATTTACATACATGAAAATCGCGAAAGGATTATCGTAATGGAACAGGAAATCGGCGAACCAGGTTCAAATTCTGGGTAGAGTTATTTGTATTTCACTTTGTGTTAGTTTCCTTATGCAAGCTACGAACATATATGGTCACCCTCCTGTTATGAGTAAATAGCAATTCAGAGTGAATTCTTTTGATTTGGTTAGGGCAACCGGTGTAAGAAAAAGAAAACTATAAAATAACTATCATCATCTTATCGCGTTAACAGCACGGATATCACTGACCCACTCTCGCTCACCCCTCCCTATCGTCAATTGCTTCCGGTAGGTCTTCAATGCTACATCCTGTATCGGTACAGAGCTGCTGTATGTGGGTTCTCGCTGGTCGTCCTGCCTTTGCTCGTCCATGTGAAGGGGTCCACTGGAGGACATCACTTATGAGCCCGTCCCTACTTCTCCATGAGTGTTTCGCATATCTGGTTCGTCTAATTTTGATAGTTTTTGTGATGTGTGTTTGGTAGCCGTACAGCTGCTGCTTGGTGGGGTGTTGCCTCCTGGACTAGTTCCATATTGCTCGCAGCATTCTTGAGTAGTTGCCATCAAGCTTTTTCTCCATACGATTTATCAGCGTCCACGTAGTGCATTCATATACGAGTATTGACACAACCGCTGCATGGAAGAAATTGCATTTCCTTTTATCGGTCAGGTCTGACTTTCATATGACCAATAGCCTCCTGATAGCTATTTACGTGTCACTGTCTATCTCGGTTGATGAGACACTTGTCTACTGGTTTCAGTGAGCTACCGTTTAGTGTGGAGATATCGCTTGTTTGATGAAAGCACATATATTCCGTTTTGTGTGCATTGATATGGAGGCCGATGCCAGCAGCGACTCGTTCCAGACTATGTAGCATGGTTTCGGCTTGGGAGGGTGCCTTTGCTAGAATCGCTATGTCATCGATGTAGTCGGCGTCGGTAATTGTTTTTGCGGGGTACCTTCTGTTTCCTTCTTTTGTGAGCTTGAAATCGTTCTCCTTGATTTTATCAATAGATGTTCTAAGCTCTTAGTCTAGATAGATGATTTGAAGGTATGGGGCAAATGTGACTCCTTGAGGTACACCTGCTATAATGTCAAAGCAGTCTGTTTCTCCATCCGGAGAACGGACATCTACTTTGGTGTTTTTATAGAGCATCATTATGTCTGCGACGATTTCTTTTGGTAGGCCGTAGACTAATAGAATTTGCTCCATCTTTTCTCTGTGAATAGAGTTATAGGCCTTAGTAAAGTCGACAAATAATATTGTTGCCGCTAGGGTTTTTTTTTTTTCGCATACACCTTCAAGTAGCCGTGGACTTTAACTAAGTTAAAACTTAATTATGAAAAACGGAGAAGGGTAAGATTTTTTCTCGAAAGCCATGGGACGCAACATGGTGGACGAAAGGGCAAGCGGATAAACCCTCTGATGGCTCAACGCAATGCCTAACCCGGTCCTGGGCGTATGAATCCTACGGTTCAACGGCCAGGATCGATTAGTTCGATCGGGGAACCACTACTGCTTATCTAAAAGGGTGGCTTATGTAGATGAGCATAAAAAAAGCAATCGAAAGATAACCATAACCCACAATCAAACTAAAATAACTATATATCAACTTTACTATTTGCAAAAAGATGACCTCGAGTCGCATCTGGCTCCAAGCGATGGAGGTGGATAAATACAAAAGTGTCTGATATCTTAGTTAACATGTTGTATTCAAAAAATAAAATGAAAATTTAAGCAAAAATGTATTAAATTATTGCTACTCTTGACAACTGGACAGACTCATCAAATCAAAATGTCTACTTCTAAAAACTATTTTGGAGACAATTTTCAGTTTTTGTCATTTTTCTATATTAGCACAATATTGGCCATTTAAATTGGTCTACATTTTTTGTGAATCATTAACTTGCAAATATTGAAAATAAGAAAATCGAAATTAGACACACATGTACTCTACGTCAATTCCGATTTAGAAAAAAAATTCATGTTGAGATATAAGCTTTCAATTTGAATTTTAAACCATGGCTTACATGTGATTCATCAAGACAGATTTTAGCTCCTCGGTCAAAAATTCTATTAACGTACGTGCCACGTTTTCGATGCATCTGTGATCTAAAAGAACATGATCTAATTTTAGAGAAGATATAAAGTGACAACTTTTTCAATGTCACTTCTTTAAAAAATCCCTTCTAAAGATCAACACAGGCACGCGCGCGCGCACACACACACACACACACACACATACACATTTGTATGCTCAGAACAATGGCAATGAACACATATAAATACATACATATGGTAAGGCATTTGAAGGATATTAAAAAAAAAAAAAAACAGGCAACCGTCTTTTTCACAAGTTGTATTTAAATTATTTACTTATTAGAGAATTAAATTCTAAAAATCTTATTGATAGAATGCTCAGTCTATGAAGACACTCTTCAAAAAGATTCTAAGCGACGAAGGCAAATTATAAGCTCTATAATCAAAAACGTTGTTAGTTGCCGAAGAGTGCTGGCCTGATCCAGTTTACTCCCTGTATTTCGAATATTCCCAGCTAAGCTGTGCTGTCGAATTTTAAAAAAGTGTAAGCAAGAAAAAATCTCACAGTAGATTTATCTCTTACACGTAAATAAGCGAAATGGTTAACGTTGTAAGAAATGGACTCGGTGACCTGCGTTCAAATCTTCGAAGAGGCTGTTTTCTTTCACTTCGTGCTAATACCCCTGGTATAGCTAAGTATCCAACTTTTCACCTCACTACCAGCTAAGGAAAAACAGAAGACCGAAATGGGATGGTCAAAGTATCCGAACAAAATATGTTTTTATGCCACCCGTGAAGATTTTAAACTTATCACAGAAAATGTGATACGGAAAAATCATTCAGGTAGAATTTTAAGGTGTGGAGAAAAGAGGACAATGAAGATAATAATCATATTGTATGTTTTGCTTACTTATTCATTTCCTTCTTTTGTTACATGTTAAACCGAGTTGGAGTGATAACATGAAGCACAAGCGCACGATACTATTATCCATTTGAAGATTATTCGGATATAATACAAGGTCAACTAAAAGTAATGCGGGGTATATAAAACTGTGGACCTTTTCTTTAGGTTTACATTATATATATATATATATATATATATATATATATATATATATATATATATATATATATATATAATTGCGTACACATGAATTATTCAATATTAGTCTCCACGTGAGATCCTCTAGAAGAAAAGTGTTTAATGAATGTATAGGCCACAAATGAATCAACAAACAATGCATTAGACGGGACTAATTTTTGATATTCATGGCATTTTAGACTCCCAACAACATAACAAAAACCACCTAAAACTCATCGAAATATGAAGATGACACTTCATGAGAGAAGTGTGTGCTCTTATAGAAGGAAGTATATTTGAATCCCAATCCTAAATGATAAATCTTTAAATATAGATATTTCTGTATTTAGCACATAATCCTTTCCAGCCCTATAAAAACAAACGTTTTGGCATGGTTCATTTTCCTGTTAGATACTTTTGTTAGACATTGTTTGAAGATGCTGTCAAGATTTTTCCTCATGTATTTCTCGTCAGCTAAATAGTCCATGTTAAAGCCATAGTCTGTTTAGCGCAAATGTAGTTCTACAGAGTGTAGTTTGATATTATCCATAGATAAGTTGACATGTCCATGATAGTTTAGTCGAAAAGAAAAATGTCATTCTAAGATTCCAGCGTGTGCCTAATTAGAAATGTTGTAAAGTTATTTTGTTATAAAGCTATTGGATAAGTTACTGAATTTAAGCAGAGTACAGCAGTAATTTGTTTTAGATAAAACTTCTGGATTTTTGTAAATAACTCATAATTTATATATATCCTTATAAGTCTCTAAGCTGTTTCTTAACTGGCATTCTTTTGATGACCGGCTAGAATAACCAAATGTTGAAAAATATCATTTTGCCTTGGTTTTAATCTTGAAATATGCTTTCGGTTATATATTCAAGCAGGTTGTAAGGAGTGTTGTTAGATTTTGGTACCAGGGAAATTCTGTACATTCTATATTTGATTTTTAATTTTAAGTTATCTTTTCTAGAAGTGATAGATTTGTTTCTTTAATCTTCTATTTTTTGACAGAAATCTCATAGTTAAATTACTTCAATTCATCGCTATATTTCTTGAATTCACTAGTATCTTAATTTTATTACATGTGAGTAAGGTAGAATTTATTTGAATGATTGAGAGTAAAAAGATCAACATTGGACTGAGTTACACTTAATGCATTTTGTATGGGGTGTAGTCTGTTGGAAGCCTCTTCTCGTCAGTATATATATATATATATATATATGGTCAATATTTGTGAGGTTGTGGACCATCCGTAGAATCCTTGAAGGCGTACGGGCAAAAAACCTACAGGGAACATTACTATTTGTCGACTTTACCAAGGCCTTCGAGTCCATACACAGAGGGAAGATGGAACAAATCCTACTAGCATACGGCCAATCAAAAGAATCCGTAGCAGCAATAACGATTCTCTACAGAAACACCAAAGTAAAAGTACGTTCACCAAATGGAGACACAGTATACTTTGACATTGTTGCAGGAGTACTACAAGGGGACACCCTAGCCCCATACCTCTTTATCATCTGCCTAGACTACGTGCTTAGAATATCGGTCGATAAAATCAGAGAAAACGGCTTCGAGCTGACAAAGAAAAGAAGCAAAAGTTACCCCGCAAAAACAATTACCGACGCCGACTACGCCGATGACATAGCGTTACTGGCGAATACACCTGACCAAACCGAAAAACTCCTGCATAGTTTGGAACGAGCCGCCACAGGCATTGGCCTCCATGTCAATGTACACAAAACTGAATATATGTGTTACAACCAAACAGGCGACATTTGCACACTAGACGGAACCTCTCCGAAACTAGAAGACAAATTCATTTACCTAGGAAGCAGCGTCTCATCAACCGAAAAAGACATCGACACGCGACTAACGAAAGCATGGACAGCTATCGATAGACTCTCGATCATATGGAAATCAGACCTGACCGATAAAATGAAATGCAGTTTCTTCCAGGCAGCGGTCGTATCGATACTGCTATATGGATGCACTACTTGGACGCTAACTAAACGGCTGAAGAAGAAGCTAGACGGCAATTACACAAGAATGCTGCGAGCAATATTGAACAAGTCCTGGCGGCAACACCCCACAAGATACCAACTATACTGCCACTTGCCTCCCATCACGAAAACTATAAAAGTGATGTACTCCTATGGACCCTGCATATGGCCAAGCAAAAGCAGGACGACCAGCTTGAACATTCATTCAGCAGCTATGTGAGGATACGAGATGTAACCCTGAAGACCTGCCAAAAGCGATGAATGATAGGGAGAAGTGGCGAGAGAGGGTCAGGGATATCCGTGCTAACGGCACGACATGATGATGATGATGATATATATATATATATATATATATATATATTTATTTATTTTCTAACTTACTATCTACCAGCATTCACGGTTACTAGGAAAAAGAAAAAAAAACGCCAGAATTTACAGTTAACAATATCTCGGATCACTGCCTGGGGGAAAAAGAAAAAAAATTCGGAAAAAAAAGAAAAGGCCAACTTGGTCACATTAGTTGAAAAAAATCAAGAGATATGCAGACAGTTGGTCAAAAGAACAAAAACCCACCGTAAAAATGCTGCAATGCTACAATTACAAATAGTGCTCAATACTAAGTAGAACTAATTACAGAAATTAAATCGTGAGTCGGGACTATCCTACTGCAGTTTCGCTTAAACCGGCTCCTCGGTGCTAGATACCCTGAGGAGCTCGTTTAGGGAAAACTGTAGTAGGATAGTCCAGACTCTCGATTTAATTTCTCTCTCTCTCTCTCTCTATATATATATATATATATATACTTGCTAAGAATATAGTGATCATTTTAGCGGATATTTTTGATCTGTACAGTTTTTCGTATGACTCCATATGGATTAGAAATTACTTGGGAAATATACGGAACCTTACGTTCAATTAATCCAAAGTCGACTGACTCTGAGAGAGACTTGAACGATATCAATTATAAAATAGGCAGACATGTGTTTGGTTATCTATAGTCAATTATTTTCAAAGGAAAAAAATGATGCCAATATATCTATATATATATATATATATATATATATATATATATATATGTGTGTGTGTGTGTGTGTGTGTGTGTTTTGTGTGTGTGTGTGTGTGTGTGTTTGTATTTTGGGTGTGTGTATGTGTGTGTGAGCACATATACACGTCTGTATATATTTGTGCTCTAAAATATTTACGTAATAACCACCAACTGGAAGGATGTTTCGAACATAGCAACATAAATTATGTTAATATGCTATAACGTAAATATATACACACTCGAAAGCTCGTGCCTGTGTATAAATACAATTTAAGAGTTGTTCCAGCAGCGATAGAAACCTGTCATAAATCTATTTCACCAGAAGTCTAGAGTGTCTAATGTTTTCCCGAAGGCTCTCAATGATTCTTACCCGACCAAATGGTGATAGAAAATAGAGGTGTGAGTCTCAAAGTAATAGACGTCAGAATGTTTCCTCTTTCATAGACCTTCAAACCATCGTGTCTATAGTGAAGCGGTTTTCTGCTATGTTCTACTAATCAATAACGTCTATAGATGTATTGTGTGTGAGGGAAAAAATAGAAAGTGCTTCAGAAATGGGTAGCAAACTAAGTCGGTTGTTGAGTTAAAACTTGAAGGAATGAAAAATGATAAAAGGATCGTGGAAGGGAGAATGAAATTGCAAGATTATGTCGGAAACAGCTGAGGACTAAAACAGTAAAGGAGGTTTAATTGTTAGGAAGAGAAATAAATGAAATAATGGAACGGAAATGGTGAGTGAAATCAATAAGAATTGCTACTAGGGTAACTACAATAAACAAAATAAAAAGAAGGAATTTAACAAAATGATGAATGAATAATGTCGACTCTTTGAGAAAACAATGAAATGAATTTATTGTAGAAAAAAAAACAACAACAAACAAACAAACAAAGAATGAAAAGGTCAAGAGAAAGTAAGAAAAAGTAAGCGAACAGAGAATGAAAATAACATAAAACGAACAAAGAAAGGAAGAAGGAATCAGAAAACAAGATTCTAAACCACAACATAAAAAAGAACAAAAGAAAGGGAGAAGGATGAAGAAAAGAATGAAAGTAATTAACAATGAACGGATGAAAAACGAAGAACGACTGAAATGAAGTAAAGAAAGAAAAACTGACAGAAATAAAGAAAGGAAGAAAGAAAAAATTAAGGAGTGAAAGCATGAAAGAAAGAAAGAATGAAAGAAAAGACAAAGAAAGGCTGACGAAAAGAAAGAAAAAAAAGAGTGAAAGAAACAGTAGATAAATGAAATGAGGATGTAAATAGCAGAAAATTACAAATATTCAAGAGTGAAATAAGTTAAAAAGAAATGCCCAATCAAAATACGAAAGAAAGAGGGAAGAGAAGAACTGGAAAGATAAAGAAAGAAAGAAGATACAAACAAAATCAAAGAAAGAAAGAAAGAAAGAAAGAAAGAATAAAAAATAGATTTAAAATGTATTAATGAAATAAGGATGTAGATAATAGACAATTAAAAATTACATTGTGTACAACAGAAGTGTAAAAATGACAATAAAACTCGAGAGAAGGAAAAAAGAATGAAAAGAAGAAAGAAAAGAAGGCAACACTAAAGAGATAGAGTTTAGAGTTTGAAAGAAAAAATAAAGTTAAGTAAATCTAAGAACAAATTCGGAAGATAGAAAAAACAATAAAAGTCAGTTGTTGAAAGGAATATATAAAATATATTTAAAAAGAGAATTGAGGGAGAAATCAATAAATAAATAAATAAAAATGAAACTGCAAAAAAAAAAAAAAGAAATTACATACACTAGATATAAGAATAAATGTTCATAACAAGAAAAAGAGGGGCAGTGAAAAGGAAGAAAAGAAAAATAATAGAAATACAAACAGACAAAGAAATAATAAAAGAAAAAAAAGGAAAAGAGGAAAAAAAGAAAGAAGGGAAAGAAAGGGAAAAAAAGAAAGAATAAAAACGAAAGAAAAAAGAAAGAAAATAATCCAAACAAATTATAGAAATTTATGAAGAAGAAATTCAGATAAGAAATAAATAAATAAACCGATAAATATAGGCATAAATAAGTAAGAACAGAAAAAATAGTGTGAAATCGATAGGAAATTGGTAATAAACATTAAGAAACTACAACAGGAAATAAATAATGAGAACAATAATAAAACCAACAGCGTTAAGTACTTATTTCTTTAATGATTATTGCTAACGCCTCAATATATCGTATATATGTTTAAAAAAAAAGAAACTAGGCCTGTAACTAAGATCTGTGTATTCATAAAGAGGCAAACATCGAAGGTTTTAGTCAGTTCTGTCTATTGGTTCAAAAGGTGAGGAAATATCAATTTTCATTGCAATGACGCAAATACAGATGTCTGCAGTTGACCAGACGGCCATTATCAAAACTTTTCAGCCATGACTGATGACATTCAACTTTGGGTAAATGTAGTATGAAATCGAGTCCTTCAATTACTTCTTCCTGCCGTTTTGCATAACATTTTCATTTTTCTTTTCTCTTACGTTCAATTAGATCTCTTCAAAACTGTTACCACTATCACTTATAAATCTTTGATTTGGTCCAGTTATAATATATTGCCTGTCACTTATTCAAATAATTTTACATCGTGACAGGTGGAGCATTGAATATGCAGACTGTATCCTCTAGAGAGAAGTAAATCCTTTGCCCTAAAATAAATATATGTCCTGTGTATGACGCTAATCTGCATATGATTTTGAGTTTTTAGTTTTAAGCTCAGTGTAGAGTAGATAACCCTTAATTGCTATTAATCCCGGATCCGTTCTGATCCAACATGGGCGTACCTGTTAGGATCCCATCTGTCTTAAATATATCTGTTTGCAAATTATTTCTTATTCGAGATGAATATCTGATATCATGTAACCGTGGGCAAAAGACTTAGGGAACTACAAAGAAATGCCGATATAAATGTAAAATGTACACAATTCCTGAATCTGTTACCGTAAAATAACCCCGATGATTTGATATGCCATTAAAATCAATCAATCAATCAAAAAATTATATCATTTTATTTACATTATTTACATTTTTCGAACTATTGTCTTCATCTTTGTCGCTATGTTTATCACAACGTTTCAGCCGTTGTAGGCTCCGGCCTTCTTCAGGTAGTTGGAATGTCAAACCTAACCATTTTTTTTTTTTTTGCTTACCGGGGTTGACTGTTCAAGTTCCACGAGCCATGTTTAATGGATGTCAGTTATCAATTACCTCCTGTTAATTTCCCCTCTGGAAGTTCTCCACTGCCTTCACCGGGTATTGAACTCACACTCTTTTGGGTATGTCACTCGATTTAACCAACGCCTTTATCCACTGTGCCATGTGTCCTTAAGGAACGCAGTGGAAAACTTTCAGAGTGGAAATTAACATGAGATAACTGATAATTGACATCCGTTAAACATGGCTTGTGGAACTAGAACAGTCTACCCTGGTAAACAAAATAAACGGTTAAGTTCGACATTTCAGCGACCTGAAGAAGGCTGGAGCGTACAATGGCCGAAACGTTGTGATAAACATGGCAACAAAGATGAGGACAATAGTCCGAAAAATGTGAATAATGTACATAATACCTCATCTCAGAAATATAGACAGATCATTGTATTTGCTGAATTATCTGATTTCTTTTCTCTCTCTCTCTCTCTCTCTCTCTCTCTCTCTCTCTCTCTCTCTCTCTCTTCTTTCGTAGTATCTCTGAATCTTTTCATCAATCTATGTATAGAGGAATTTTAAGAAAGATTGGAAGGATTATTTGGAATGGAAGAAAATCAGAATTCATTTCTCACGTTATAAAACTTGGTTCCGTCCGGTGTAAAATTCTTCAACTTAAAGTTACTTCAAGATGGCTTTGATTTTGTCTTCAGTTTGCGTTTTATTGCAAACCTGAGTCTGTGTATTTATTTAAGCTACTATCTAAGATTCTCTATGAAAGATGAAAATTTAGATATAATTTATCGCTATAAGAGTCTAACCCGTCGCCATTATAATTGTTTGTCAACATTATAATCAACTTCTACAATTTACTGCTGAACTGAAAAGGAAAAGCGAAATGTCAACTGTAAGATTTCTTTTTCATAATACAAGTACTTAAATTTGTAGATTTCAATGATGCTTTATTTTTTTTTCCCAAGAATAATTAATTCTTCCTGATTTTGGTAAATGTTCATGAAAGCCATCCAAAAGCTCAAATAATCTTGGGTATAACAGTAGGCTTTTATTTTTAAATTATTTACATGATTAACACAGGATTATCACAAGAGGTGAACTAAATATTTTAAGATATACTTTTAGCATGATACAAAAATGTCGTTTATTACGGGCACTAACTCACATACTTTACAGACGTTCCTGATATTTTGTAGTTTTTTTTGTTTTTTGTTACTTTTTTTTATTAATCAAAAAAGAGGGCAGGTGTGTTATTATTGTTTACGACCAGGGGCTAAAAATTTTACACAGTTTATGAGACAGTCACTTTTTGGCAATTGACAATAACCACAAACACACAGATACACGTACTCACAGACGCACTTATATCTATAATTTTCGTTATATATCATCATTATCATCATTAGGTCGTGCTGACTACTCAGGTCTCTCTCTCTTTCTCTCTCTCTCTCTCTCTCTCTCTCTAACTTAATCATCCATTGTTCCCAGTAGGTCCTACATACTACATCCAGTGTCTGCCCAGAGCTGACTTAAGTTCTGATTGATCGGGCATCACAGGTGCGTTCATGTGTTGAGTTACGTAAAAGAAAATCGGTTATGAGTTCCGCTTGCTTCACCAGCAGTGTCTTACATGTTTTATTTGCCTTACTTGGAAGTTCGGTAAGATGGGAGGTAAGTGGCCGTACAAGTGCTGTTTTGTGTGATGTTGCATCCAGGAGTTGTTGAAAACAGCCGGTAGAGAATTTATTCTGATTAGACATTGAATAAAGAATGAAATATCATTACTAAACGCTTTGGAAGTGTATGATTTATCCAGCTTTCCATTTATTTATTCATCTTGTAAGATTTGCCGTAATCTACCATTTTAGCACACACACACACACACACACACACACACACACACACACACACACACATATATATATATATATATATATATATATAACAAAAGTAAATAAATATGCATTATTTCTTTATATTTAATTAATAACATGGATGCTTATATGCGACCTCTGGTTTCATGTCGTCTTAAGACGATTATCAGAGGGCAGAAAAAGAAAGAATATGCAGAAATCGAAAAAATCTAAAAATATTGTAAAAAGAATGCTTAAGTTAAAATTGCGTATAACTCTTTTTTCTGTGTGTGTATGTGTGTGTAGCTTATATTTGCGTGTTTTTGTGTGAGGTCAAATATGTGATTGTTCGTATGTTCGTACGATGATAAATGCGCTGCGTGGCAGATTTGAGGTTGTCTCATGAATATATGTGCAGTGATGTGCAGCGGAAGTCGTGAGACTGTTGGGAATTAGGCCGAATAAATTATTTTTGTATTGTAATGATTTTAACTAAGGGACAGATTTATCACCGTCATAGCATTATGAAGAAAATGAATTTTTTCATTTGACATGTAAGTATAATAGACGAAAATGTATGATGGATCTAAAACGTAAGAATAATAGATGTTGTGGGAATATCATGGTGTAAAGAGACATGGTATATTGTAATATAATATGGTGTATTATCCAATGTATTCATGTTGGAATATGTTCCCTGTTAAATTGCAATATATACGTTATAACTTGTATTAGTTAATGTTATAGGACCTAGAGCATTAAAAACGCTTAATAGCGTTGAGAAAATACAACCTAGAATGATGGCAGCTACAGTTAACGGAAACCCCAGAGCAACAATCATCTCATGCTACAGCCCCACCAATGTTAGTGAAGAAACCGAACTAGTCACCTTCTACGATGAGTTATCCTCATTAGTGCGTAGCATCCCGAAACACAACATGTTAGTCATTGGTGGAGACATGAATGCCCAAATCGGGAAAAACGGAAACAAC
The DNA here is from genome assembly GCA_963585895.1 of Sepioteuthis lessoniana. Lineage (NCBI taxonomy): Eukaryota > Metazoa > Mollusca > Cephalopoda > Myopsida > Loliginidae > Sepioteuthis > Sepioteuthis lessoniana. Next base: position 45,332 of record CAUZXS010006374.1, read on the forward strand.
AAATACAGCCTCCACAACACGTCAAATAGGAATGGGCAACATCTAACAGATTTCATGATAGAAAATAGATTAACATGCCTCAATACAAACTATCAAAAAAGAGAGGGCAAACTATGGACATACACGTACGCAAACAATACTAAAGCTCAGATAGACTACGTCCTTTTAAACAAGAAATGGAAAAATAGTGCACTGAATTGCGAGGCATACTCCTCTTTTGAGGGTGTGTCCACCGATCACCGAATAGTCACGGCGAAAATACGGTTGAGCCGACGAAAAAACGCCAAACGAACGGCGACCACCAAACACTATGACTGGGCCCTATTAAACAACAAAGATAAAAGAGATAAATACGTACTAGAATTAAGAAACAGATTCGAAACACTACAAGAAAAGACGGAAGAAAGTACAACAAACGACGAATACGAAAATTTCATCAATGCACACCTCGAGGCAGCAGCAAAATACATTCCAACAAAAATTAAAACTAAATATAGAGTCCCATGGGAAACTTTAGCGGTGAGAGAAAAACGTGCACTAGTGAAAACAGCCTCCAAAAACTATCGAAAAAACCCAACAAACACAAATGCCTTAAAAATAAAAACGGCACAATATCAATTAGCAGGCATATATATAAAGGAACAGACAGAATACATTCAAAATCAGACAGATAAGATTAGAGACTCGGTGGAAGATAGACAATCTAGAATAGCCTGGCAAATAATAAACGAAGTGAGCAAAAGAAAGAACACAGCCAAAGCAAAACTTAAAGCAGCAAACCAACAAGAAAGAATAAAACTGTGGAAACAGCACTTCGAAAACTTACTTGGAAACCCACCAAAAATAACGCATGAACCAATCACCAGAATAATTAGCAAACAATTAGACATTAAACTAGGACCGTTCACACAAGAAGAACTCGACTCGGTTCTCAGAAAAATTAAAAATAGGAAAGCTGCAGGGCTGGACGAAATTCCCTCGGAAGTATGGAAGACCAGACAATTCGACGACATACTGCACCGACACTGCAACGCAGTATACAATCAAAATCCGATAGATAGATGGATGAAGGGATGCATACTCCCCTTTCCTAAAAAGGGGGACCTCGGATTAGCCAAAAACTACCGAGGCATAACACTTACATCCAGAGCTGCCAAAATCTACAACGCCCTAATACGAAGCCGAATAAAACCCGAAATCGACAACATACTTAGAAAAAACCAAAATGGCTTCCGAAGAAATAGATCCACCACCTCACAAATATTAACCATCCACAGAAGGTGTACGGGCAAAGAACCTACAAGCGACATTAATATTTGTCGACTTTACCAAGGCTTTCGACTCCATTCACAGAGGAAAGATGGAACAAATCCTACTAGCGTACGGCATACCTAAAGAAACCGTAGCGGCAATAACGATTCTCTATAGAAACACTAAAGTAAAAGTACGATCACCGGATGGAGACACAGAATACTTTGACATTGTAGCAGGAGTACTACAAGGGGACACGCTGGCCCCGTACCTCTTTATCATTTGTCAAAATCAAAGAGAATGGCTTCGAACTGACGAAGAAAAGAAGCAGAAGATACCCCGCAACAACAATTACCGATGCCGACTACGCCGATGACAGAGCGATACTGGCAAATACACCTGACCAAGCCGAAACACTTCTGTATAGTTTGGAACGAGCAGCAGCAAGCATAGGCCTCTAAGTTAATGCACACAAAACGGAATATATGTGCGATAACCAAACGGGGGACATCTCCACTCTAGAAGGAACCCCATTTAAACTAGTAGACAAATTCACGTACCTAGGAAGCAGCGTCGAATCAACCGAAAAGGACATCGAAACCAGGTTAACGAAAGCATGGACAGCTATCAATAGGCTATCGATTATATGGAAATCAGACCTAACCGATAAAATGAGACGCAGTTTCTTCCAGGCAGCGGTCACATCGATACTGCTATATGGATGCACTACATGGACGCTAACAAAACGACTGGAGAAGAAGCTAGATGGCAATTACACAAGAATGCTGCGTGCAATCCTGAACAAGTCCTGGCAGCAACACCCCACAAGACACCAACTGTACGGCCACCTACCCCCTATCACGAAAACTATCCAAGTTAGACGAACCAGACATGCCGGACACTGCTAGAGAAGCAGAGATGAACTCATTAGAGATGTACTCTTATGGATCCTCACACATGGCCGCGCAAAAGCAGGATGACCAGCTCGAACGTACATTCAGCAGCTATGTGAGGATACAGGATGTTGTCCTGAAGACCTACCTAGGGCGATGAACGATAGGGAGGAGTGGCGAGAGAGGGTCAGGGATATCCGTGCTACCAGCGCGATATGATGATGATGATGATGATGATATTACGTATATGTTATTTTAAACTATGATAGTATGGATGTAATGAATATTGTAAATATAACGAATTAAGAGGTACTTCTAACAAACATGAAATTATTCTATAAACAGGTGGTATGTTTGGAGTTGGATGTAAAGGTTCAATGGAGGAAAATGTTACTTACGGGGATTCGGGTATGTTGAAGGGTTATTCGTGAAGGATTGCAGGTTTTTTTTAGTGATGTAAATTGTATTCGTATAGCGGATTGTAGTGGTGGAGATAGATTATGTATATGAATTGAAATGCGGAAGTAGATGTTGGTTCTCATATTGGCATTTAGATATTTCTAATTTTTTTTATTTGCCGTTTTTTTTTGTAATGGGTGAGAGATAATTACATGTTACTCATAGAGACAAAGAAGGCATTTTTATGCCTTCATGTAAGCGGGGGCTAGTTTTAGTATTTCCCAGGCATCTATTTATTTTTATTATATAATAGCTCTGTCACAGATTCTGAGCACTCTCTAAATTATACTGTATTTGGTTCGCCTCAAGTACTCTGGCGAAGGAATTTACGGCTGCCGCTTGCATAATGTAACGCTCTTCGAACGAACTGAGCACTCTAGTATCCGGTAAGGTATAAAATGTATATAAAAGGTATATAACGATACTACTTAATACCTTATTATTCCCTAGCTGACGTGGTACGCTTGTTGGATGAGCGGTCTGATACTAAGTCTAACGTAAAGTTGGGCGGTCTCGATCGCCGCTTCAAGCGTCCTACGTGTCTAGCCACAATGAAGAGTTGTGATATAACGAAACCGTCTTTATGTGGATGACAATATATATATATATATATATAGTTTTGGAAATTTTTACAGAGAAGAGACCTAAGGACAGAGAAATAGATAAAGAGAGAGTCCAGAAACAGTAACGCTGAAAAATTAAACACAACAAAATAAAGGGAATTCTACTTTAACCTTTTATCGCAAGTGACCGGTAATTTTCAAATATAACCTCTACTACATTACGTATCCCTTGTGCCGTAGGATTTTGGCTTTGGTTTTTGATTTATAACTCATGTATACCAAGTATCAACACGAACTTAACCCTGATATTCTTTAGTTTTCTGACATACCAAGTGAGATTGTTATATCGTTTTAAACTTGTTTGTTCTCTCTCGTCTTAATCCTTTTGTTGGTTGCTGAAGATACGCCTACAAAACGATAGATCCTCAGCTGTTTAACTAATTTATGACATTATTCCTTTTTTACATCTTGCTCTATTTGTTTTGTCTTTTTTCTTTTGTTTTGATTTACTGACATAACCTTCCTGAGTTATTTAATACCAAAGCTTTCTATGTATTACAATAATGGTACTATTTAAGATATCGATTTTGGGACAAGGAGATTCATACATTTTCTAAGGATATTTGATCGACTTTGAACGTAAAAGCGTGACTGGAGATGACATTCACGGTCCAGCACGTGTTCTTTGGAGTGGCTGTTGTTTCATTTATTCTTAGCTGTTAGAATATTTAATAATAGTAAAGATATTCCACTTCAGTCTCTTGTGTAGACTTATATAATTTGTCTTTAAAATCGAACATATTGCTTGCACAATTGCCAAATAATTTCTGTTCCTGCTCTTCCATGTCTAAGAGGATAGGCTGAAAAATAAATAGGTTCAAATTCTAATAGTAACGTAATATCCCCAGTTGATGATCTATTTTTATACTATCGGTGTCCAAGTACTGCAGCACCGATCGAAGAAACGTTTCTACAGCGAGTGGAGCATGTTGAAAAAAAAAACTCATTTGGTCATATGTAATTAGAAAATATTTGTCAGCCTATGAACCTATAGATGACAATCAAATTATATGCGTAGCTTTTCCTCAATATCATTTGATGAGAATACTGTGTATAGTGTTGAATTATTATTGTTGCGTGCTGTTCACACCTGATTGTTGCTGCTTGAGATTGATAAAAAATAACTCAACCTCAAATTCCAGTACTTACGGCATTTCCCAGGTAAACTCAAGGAGTGTCATAACAAGGAAAGTTTCCTATATTTTAGATGTTTTATTTCTTTAAACTTCCCTTATAATTCAGTTGATACTAATATTAGTGTTCAGGGTTAAATAGTCACATCATTGTTGTTTGTTCACATTTAGCTATTGCTCAAGTTATTGATACAATTTACGTTTCGTTTTCTTTATTTTGACCCTTGTTTTCCATTCTAATAGCCAAATCTAGCAAATACTAGGCTCTCATTTCTTCGATTCTGACTATCAAAACCGTCCGTCACACAATCATGTAGTGGATGATTTGAATTTTAGACACAGAGAATTGTTTTTATTTTTTCTAAAAAAAAGATGTAAATGTTTCATAATCGAACTGATATCCTTTGTATTTATAAATGTTGCTATTAAATCATGGCATTTATTTCATACTTTCTTGAGTGCCTTATATAGCATTTTCTACTCAATGTTTATATAGTATTTGGAGGAGATTCTTCTTAGGGTAGTGGTTAACGTGTTAGGCTGTGAAATCATAGTAAGCGAGTTCGAACGCCGGTCGCGCTATTACATATCCTTTCGAACAAATACCCTCGAGAAAAATATGAATCCCCTTATTTCCCCAACAAAGGATTAACAGTACCACAACTGTTCTCCAGAAAAAATGGATTTGATATCAAATAACCCATCAAGGTTGATATGCTATTAAACAAAGAAACTGTATCAAGTGTAAATGGTTGTTTTTCACTATTCCGAATGAAGGCAAGCCTCCTTGGGTCTCCCTGGCTCTTCTAACAGTAGTCTGGATAGTATTAATTCTTTCTCTGATCCCAATTCACCCAATTCACAAGCCTTAGGGGACAATTCAAATACGCCATTTATAATGATAATCACCATCGCTTTTATGTTCAACATACTTTTAAGATCTCTGATGAGATCCGGATACTTGTCTCTCTTATAGTTTTTTTTTCTCATATCTTTATTTTCACTTAATATTTAACGAGCTGTAATATTCTGGTCGGAATTTGTTGATCCATGTGTATCTGAAAACCCCCGAGAATTTTATTCGCCTCATTTTCTATTTTGGTTTGTATATATATATATCATTTGCTAGTAAAGGCATATTTCAATCTCTTGCACAACTCCCATTGAATCGGCATTCCTATCCAGTCTGGTATACTCTCGTATTTCTGTTTTGCCAATCCATTTCGTTGGCCTATGCTTTTAAATGTTCAATATCCACAAACTATGCTTATCATTCTTCCCTGCATTAACAAATTTCAGCTTCGATATAGTTTGCTCTTATGGCTGTATTTTGTGCAGCTATTAACAAAGTTTTAGTTTCTCTTTTAAGGTTACTTCCTCTTAGTCATTTTAGTTCAGTCTCTATACACTTTTGTTGTGGGTGTTTAAAATAGCTTCTTTCCAAATACACCGATCTACACTGAAATGCCTCATACCAAACATCTGAAAATATTCGAAAAGCAACAGAAAATAAATGGCTTTGAATATCTTCTATCAGGGCGTAAAAAAGAAGGTAAAAATAAAGGCAGGAAAAAAGATAGTGAAAATGACTGTGAAAACAACAGAAGCATTGTTGAACCGGCTGCCGAGAGAGATTTCAATGTACACAACATTATTTTTCTTTATTATTCTTTAGGCTCAGTGATCAATAGGAAGCACTTCTCACAATATTCGAGTCAACAATTGTGGACAGTCGGAATGTGTTAGTCGGGCAATTGATTACAACATACGATGATCGGTCGTTTGAGGTAAGAGATGGTAGCTTTGCGCCTATGGGGAAAAATCAATACGTCGAGCAGAAGAAAATTTTGGATCGATTCCTGCCTGCTGTTGCTAAGTCTGCTTCAAGAAATTCCTGATTTTTGATTTCCCTTTGGCTTCTTCTATTCAACTTACTTACAGACACCAATGCGGAATGTGATCAAGTTGATAGAATTGGGGTTTTGTAATCTGGCTCTGAGATCTTAAATGTTGAGTTTATTTAGATCACCAGTGTTTTCTTATCCTCACAAGTTTGATTCAAAAATTGTTGGAACTGAACCAGGAAAATATTCTCTCTGGAGTTTGTACTGATAAACTAAAAATGTATTGTTTATTTATTTCTTCTGTGTTTGATCCAATATCTTATTTCAATTGTTTTTTACAGAAATTTGTGCCGATAAATTAATAGACTGCAGTAACTAACTGTGATAAACTTTTAAAAAATAAAGCCAATAAACTATCGTTGAATGGAGTAAAGCTTTTAATACAATTTCAGAAAGATAGTGAAATGTTTAATCTAACACACACACACACGCACGCACACACACACACACACACACACACACACACACACACACACATACATACATACATACACACACACACACACACATATATATATATATATATATATATATATATATATATATATATATATATATATATTGTAAATTTAGATAATATAAAATGCAGTAAGAAACTTTCATGTCATTTGTGTTTTTATGGAAATAAATATTTGCCTTTTTGTAATACGAACATTTTTCAGAGTATTTTGTGATTCTCTGGATTTATTTGAAATATAAAATCCTCACATCATATGTGATATAACCGGAATATGATATAAAATATGTTCTCATTTATTCATAAGCATTTTTCTCTCGCCCTATGTCTCTCTTGTTTCGATCTATATTTCTCCCTCCTGCTCACTGTCTCTCTTATATATATATATATATATATATATAGACAGAGAGACAGAGACAGAGACACATCGTTTTTAGAAACTGATTTTATTCATAGAATGTATGGCAACGTTGAATGTTTCGTTATTTGAACCTTCATGCAAGCGTTTAAGTTATTGAGATTATTTATTTAAACCTATTTAATCACTTATTCATCATAATAAATGTCTAAGCCCCGAAACGGTAAATATAGCCAAATATTTCCATTAAAAAAAATTATCCTCTGCTGACATAATATCTTTGCCTCTCTATGAATTTTCCTACTGTTGGATTTTTTCAGATCTCTCTCTCTCTCTCTCTCTATATATATATATATATATATATATATATACGCGCACACACACACACACACACACACACACACACACACACACACATATATATATATATATATATATATATATATAAACTGGAAAAATATATGTAAACACACAGACATACAGAGATAGTAACTATGTGTGTGTGTGTGTGTACTTGTAAATATGGCATGGTGAAGAAGAAAGGTAATAAAAGTAAATAGAACCTAAAAGAGGGCAAATAAATAGATAAAATGGTGAATGTGAATATATTTTCAATAAGTAAAATAGCGAACAATCTTCATCATTAAAAATTCAGTTAGATATTTAAGAGATTATGAATTCTACAAAACTTTACATGTGTAGATAAGTAATATTCATTTTTGGAAATGAGCAAAGTGTAGGTCATTTAAGTACTGGTAAGATATAGCCCTTCAAACATGGCAGGGTTTAGAACCAAATCTATTAAGTTGAATTAATATCAGGTACGTTTGAATTTTGTGTGGCCATAAAACTGGTAAACTTCAGTTTAAATTTGGTTAAATATGTTAAGGCAGTTCATCATTTTGATTTCGATGATATTCTAATTTTTATTACACGTTTTCCCTTCTCATCGATGATTCAAGAGATGGTGAAAGATTCAAAAGAAAACTGTAAATAAATTAGGTAATAAATTTCTCCTAAAGATAATTTTAACACAGCTTAGACAGAAACCTAAAAAAAGGATAAAAAATTAAGATCAACTTCTAAATACTTATCTAATTTGAATTTAGTGATACCACTTTCCATCTGAATTGTCAATTATTGATTGGTTTGGTGAGCGTTGAGACCTTATCCTAAATATGTCACATTAATTATGATTTCTAAATTGACACCAACAATTACCATAGATTAAAATACAAAATCATTTTTCTGTTATTTCTAATTAAATATGTTCGTAGTTATTCGGAGGAAATTCTGTGCAATCGTACAGGTAGTAGTATCCTGATATTGCTCTAGATGGATGATGGAATAATGACAGAGTGAGAGAAATATTACCGGAAGGGTGTCCGACATACCCCTTTTGAAATCCTATTTTGTGATAGGTTGAATAATATATCAATGGAATGAATGGTTAATTTTTTTACGAAATAGATATCTTGATCGAAGAATGGTGGAAAAAAGTCAATAATCTCTGCCTTTCTTTAATTTTCATGAAAACTATTATCAAAATATTATTTCTAGGAAACATTCATTATTCTCAAAAGTTAAGCTTTTGGCAAAACGTTTAACTTATTTGCTACAATATTGTGTTATATATTGACCCTCCACCGAGCCGTCAATCAAGAAATGCGCCTTGAAGAACAGTGGAAGCAGGTGGACGTTAGACAAAAATATAACCAGGGCACAGACGGTTTGAGTCAGTTGGAGACAGGATGCCAGCAGCGTGAGAACTAGCTTGCAGACTGAGGGCTTTGCGGTCCTCAGGGACCCACGGTTGAGCAACCCCAGCCAAGATGAGAAAGCAGTGATCTTATGGTCGAAGAAGAACTTTGGGTCTATATAGCAGTCTGTCCCCGTCTCCAGCTCATCTTTCATACACAACAACATCACCCTTTGAAGAATAAAGTGTGAGAGACATATTTTTATAAAGAAGAGTGTTCGTTTGTTCATTGAAGTTCGTATATTATGTTTGATTATGTTCCGCATATATTTGTATTATGGCTATGATTATGAGTGTACAACAATCATATCAGTTATGCATTTTTTTAAAAATAAAACTAATTCAAATGAGATATTAATATTTTTAATCACCAGCAGGAGATTCCAAGAATGTATTGAGAGGGACGGTGAACACGTGAAGACTGTTTAAAAATTGTCATAAATGTCCTTCCATAATTTTGCTGGCATATTTTGATTCGCCTTCTAGATCCCCAGGCGTTTTAGTAGTACTTATACTTGATGGTTTGGTTTATTTGTTTTTATAACATATCAACTTTCATGGGTTATTTAATGCCAAAGCCCTACTTGTAGAAGGACAGTAGTGATAATATTTAACCCATAGCTGGAGAGATAAGAGATTTCCTACCTTTTACAAGCGAACGTAAAAGAAAAACTGAAGGTAACTGCACGGATGTAGTTCGAACTCATTTACAACGATATGTCCAGCAACTATGCCACGAAGGACTCTTTACTTATATCAGAGTCGATTGAACAGTTTGGTAGCAAAGTCTGTAAAACTAATCTCTAAGTTTATAAATCAGGAAACAAGACAA
>CAUZXS010006374.1:57500-165000 GCA_963585895.1 Sepioteuthis lessoniana
ATATATATATATATAAGAGAGAAAGAGAGAGAGAGAGAGAGTAGAAAATATGCAATACACATCGAAGACAAAATAGAACCTTTTGTTGGAATATATTTTCAGCTACAAAACACAATTTTTCCACTCACTTTACATTATTGCCTACACATCTTTGACTGCGATGAATGATTGCTTCTATGCTTTATTATTAAAAGGATCCCTCTGAATACAATGTCTCCTATTTTGCAATGTACTTCCGAACCGTCAGAAGCAGGTGTTGCTATTATGCCAATCGATGTTGTAAGTTACTCCCAACAACACATGTTACTGATTGCTGAGTGGCTATCTGGAGACATGGCATGTGACATCAATGAATACGAAGGATGTTTCAGGAAACTGGTATGATTTCAAATGCTAATAATTTGACCGATTCACGTTTTAATGATATCAAATTTAAACAGCATTCATAGAATCATCTCTAAATTATATTTTAAATCTTTTACTTTATTTTATTTTATGACATAGCAATGCCTTTCACAAAAAATGAAAAAAAAAAATAATCAGCAAAAGGGGATAAGCATTAAGCAGAATATTTTTAGTTGTTTCAACGCTAGTTTTTAGAATTTGAGATCATTTGAACGAGAATGGTTCAAGTTATCAGATTGCAAAATGATACCAATCATCCGAAACACCAATTACGAGGTGCATACGATAGGTTTCCTGCCTTTTTTTCGTACGGTGATTTACAATTGTCGTAGACTCCTGATAATTCAGTATGTTATTGCTATACATTTTATGAGATGAATGACCAATTCTTAGGATTTCAGGTTCAAAGGAACAGCTACAGCACCTATTGGAATACCCCCTACTAAAGCCTGATTGTCACAGCAAGTGAATTTCAAGAATGTAATCAGACACTTTAGAAGAACGATATGCAATAAACTTCTGTTTTAAACTTGGAAAAAATGCCAGAGAAACGTATGTAACTCTTTAGACTGCTTTTCGACAATCTTGCATGAATCGAGCATCAGTTTTTGAGAGGCATAAGACATCCAAGGAAGGTGGGGAGTCTGTGAGCGATGAGGAGAGGTGTGGGAGGAGCAAGGAAGTAAATAAACCAGAATTGATTGGCCAAAGGGTTATGGTTAAGGTTACTATGGAAGAGATTCCGTCGGAAGAGTCCAAAACTCTTCAAATCGGGTCAGTGGCATTTCCACCAGGACAATACATTAGTCCACAACTTCTTCCTTGTCACAGACTATTTGACCAAGATGGGCACCAAGACAGTTCCTCAGCCTCCCTATAGTCCACACCTAGCTCCCTGTGACTTTTGCTTATTCCCTAAGCTCAGAGTTTGTCGTTATGAAATAATTGAGGAGATGAAAGAGGCTGCGACGAAGGTCATTGACATGCTCACACAAGATGACTTCCATGGGGCCTTGCAGAAGTTGTTATAACGGTACAACAAGTGCATTGCAGCCGGAGGAGTTTACTTCAAAGGGGACTAGAGTTTCATTTGTGTACTATCAATAAAAGTGCACATACGAAAAAAGTCTGGAAACTTATCGTATACACCTCGTACCTCTGGAATCATGTCAGTTTTATTAAACATCATGTTTTTGTGTGTTTTTTTTTTTTTTAATTTGGTCCACAGTATATTGCATCAATTATAGATCATCGTCTTATTCATTACTGTTCTGAGAGTCTTAGCACTGTAGGGTGATGGGTAATGTATTTTATCTTTTGCGACAGTCACGCTCAACACAGCTCTGAAGCCAGGGAACAAAAATCGATGATCTTACCCACCTGAATTGGTTAAATAACTAATAGAATACACGGAAAAATCGTAGAAAGTACGGCATCATTACTGGGTTTGGTTTCTTACTTTAATGGCATACCAACTTTCATGGGTTATTTAAAGTCAAACCTATTCTAGAGGAACAGTAGTTGTACTGTTTAATCCATAACGAGGAAAAAAAGGTGGATTTATATCTTTATCCTGGGAATTAATCCAAAAGCGATGGAAACTCGAACCCGCAGTCCAGCTCAATACCAATTACACAACGGGGACTCTCCGTCATCATTACTGAGAAAAATTAAGTTTGGCCAAAGGAGTAGAAAGTTCACCAATGGCCCGGAAACCTGGGTTCAATCCCCGGTTAAAATGGTTATTATTGCCACATTTCTTAACACTCAGCATTATAAGGTAAGGATCAAGAGTAAATTGGAGCAATCCAGGAGATGTTCAGCAGCTCTTAGGCCACTAACCTCTCATCTCAAAAAATCTGCCAGACGATCAAAACATACTGGGAACCGCTGAAAAAGCAATGCCGAACTCATAACTGACGTTCTCGAATGGATTCATACTCACGGATACACCAGTGTTGAGCATCAAGCAAAAACATTCAGGCATCAGATCTATGCAGACACTGGGTGCTATTTGGAGGACTTTGAAAACAGCGAAGACCAACAAGGACGAGTGACGAGGAAGAGTCAGGGGAATCAGTAATGTCAACATATCTTAATGATAATGACATGGAAAAAATAAATATATTATTTTTCAACTTTTCCGGTAAATATTATTTGAATTATTTGCGATTTATTACTTACACTACTTACATAATGAAATAGTTTACTTGAAACAAATAAACATAATAATAATCTTTCTCATATTGTTAATATTTTCACAAAAATAAATTACTTCCAAGAATATAAGTTGTGAGTTATGAATATATTTTGAAAAAACAAAACTTACTATTGATTAATATTTTGTATTACTTGTTTGTTACACGCAAAACCTTTCATTCTAGAGTTTTCTTTTAATACATCATTGATTAAAAAGTATCTATTAATGTGAAATGAGATTTATTTATGGAATTAAGCGACCAATCCGACCAGCTGATAAATCTTTACCTTAGGTATGCATAAAGAAAAATGTCAGTAAGTTAGAGCTCTTTAACCTTCGTGCAGAAACTGATCGAGAAGATGCAAAATCTTAATTCAAACCAGAGATAATTCGTTGAAAAATTGATCTTTCTACTCATGATGGAGGATGTCGGTAATTACTTACTTAATTGGAAATATTCGTTTAATTCTTGATATCAATTGCAAAAAAATATTAGTAAATATTTTTTTCATGTTAGTTATATATATCCAGATTTCCCCCCTTAGAATGTATATTTCATATGTATAAATAGCTCTTTTATAATTAGGATTCTTTTCTTCCAAGTTGTAAAATTTGCTTTTCTAAAAAAAAAAAAAACAACAGAAAAAAAAAAAAAGATTTGAGATATCAGTAGAAGCTAGTGACCTTTATTGGACATTAATTGACAGCAAGTCTCTTCATTAATCCCCAAGTCTCTTCATTAATCCCCAATATTCTAAATTATTTTAATTATGCTCCCAACTGGGTGGTTTAATCCGTTGCTTGGTTTTCTAATTTGCCCATTTTTTTTGCGGAAAGTGAGACAAAAATTTAAAGGGTGTCTGTTTGATGTTTACGGATTTACTTGACAATCTATTATTATTATTATTATTATTATTACTCATTAGAGTTTTTCACATCTGCGTAAGCTGATGGTCTTTCACTGGAGATTGAGTGACAGCGAGTCTCCTCAAGTCTCCAGGACTCTTCTCAGTATTCTGGCCGTTATTGTTATTATTATTATTATAATTATTATTATTATTATTATTATTATTATTATTCCACATACATCCGTTTTGCTGATAAGTTTAATAACACCTAAACTTGATAATGCTAACTGTTAAAGTATACTATATTTGTTTTAAATTTTCTTCAAAATTTGTTAGAAAATTACATCTTATTTGCGTTAAAAGTGATAAGAATTTTGAAATGAATCCTCTCTCGCAAGAGTTGAGTTCCTTTATTAGTGAGGATTAAAAAAAAAATTATAATTTATTATTTTTTAAAACGGGGCACGTTTCATTACTTTCTTTAATCATGTTCAATAACTTTTGGAAGATCTATGCTCACATGATTTGAGCAAACTATTTTTCTGGATGTATACATGGTTTTTTGTGTTGTTCGATAATTTGAAATTGCACAACATTTACCAATTACTCAAAATGTAAAAATATTCTTGGTAATAGATTATTCAATTTTTTACTTATATATAATGCTTTAATAAATCTGCAATGAGATCAAAAACCTAAGATGATATTTCAAAAAATTAGTATAATTTGATAACTTTAGGACTCCACACACACACACACACACACACATATATATATATTCACGTATAGATTGACAGAGAGACAGATACGAACACACACACAAACACACACACACACACACACACACACACACATACATATATATATATATATATATATATATATATATATATTCAGTCCAGTTAAACCAGAGTCGAGAATAATTCCTTCAGGACAATGAAATTATTCATTTAAATTTTCCTGCTAAAGAGCTCAATATCACTGACACCACAGAGCAATAATTCCTTTAAGCAAAACAAAAGCTGGTCACATTAGGATTATAGATGTATTTCCATCCTATTATTCGTATTGATATGACTCAATAACACCAAAATTAACACGACTTCTTCTGTGCCTCGAAGAAATAATACAAATTATGCTATGCCCAGACCCTGAAAAAATATTATCAATAAGAGATGCGATTTAATAGGTAGATGTAGACATAGGAATACATTTAAACTATAGACAAATATCATAGATAATGTTTAATTAACTATGAAAATAGGATTAAATTGAGATTTGAGGTGAACTGAAAAAAATTTTAAAAAATGGGAAGCCACCATGTCAGGTGGACGTATGTTCGTTTCAGAGGAAAGATAACTGAATAAATGAGCACGGTTATAGATTTTGAATTCAAAATTTTAATTTAAAATTTTGAAATGAATTTAAGATAAGTATTACTGTAATCTTTGCGTAAAGTTAACAAGAATTGTTGTAATTCCCCAAATTATTGTTAAATCTGAAGATTTACGTAGAAATATATTTAGAATTTAAGATTTAAAAATCAAAATTTAATTCAATGTAGAAAGTGAAGTTGAACCTACGTCTAGTTACTTTATCATGATTCTGACCGGTAACAAAAAACCCCCAAAAACCGGAAGTGGGTGATATGGGGACGAAAATTTTCACCCCTCTTCACCCCCTCCCACATTTCCCTCTAGTATCCATTCTGGCTGTATTAATTATATCCATCAGATCTGGAGAAGTCATGTTAATTTTGGTGTTATTGATTCATATCAATACCCGTAACAGGATGGAAATAAATACATAATCCTAATGTGACGTTTTTCTTTTGTTTTTCTAATATGTATATATATATATATATATATATATATATATATATTGTTTTAGTAATTGTGATTTATTACCGTTTAAAATTTACTTCGCTTCTTTTTGTTCCTTGTGTATGAGGGGTAGAGTCTCAGATTGGCGTTTGAGTCAACCGGGTTTCGATCCGAGCTACGGGAAGCTAGTATCTTGCCACACTGATGAGTTCTGATAGAACAAAACATATATATATATATATATATATATATATATATATATATATATATGTAGGTCATTCAATAAAATAGTGTTTTTCCGTAAAGCACAATACATTTTCTTCCAGAATTTTTAATCATAAATGTAAATCTGCATTGTTGGAAAATGGTTTATAGAAATAGAAATATCTCAGAAAATTATTTACTGTGAGGCTATTCAAAAGGGCGTGTAATTAAACTAAGGACTTCAGAATGAAACAAAGATCTGCCTTCAAAATTTTTGGTTGCTATGAAGTGTCAATTAAGTCAAATGTGCCGAAGATTGAGGGATTTTATCTGCAGAAAAATTTTCTATTCACAAAATTGTCTATTGCTTTGCCATGACGATCCCGAAACGAAACATCCATAAAGTGGAAATGAATTGACTCTCCGAAAAAGATCACTGCTGACAGTGTACTGGAACATGGAAGGGCTATTAGTTTGCTTATAACTTATAATAGTAAACAATGCTTCCTGTTAGCAACTCCTAGTGAAAATTCGATGAATTCATTGAATAAAGCGCGTAAATAAACAATAATTTTATTATGAAGTAGGATAAAAAAAATTTTAAAACTCACGAATGAGTTTTACACGGCAATTCTCATGGGAACTTGGAGCAACACATGTTCATTAAGTTAATTCTATCGAACTTGATGATTTGCCCACCTGGAAATTCTGTCATGAAATTTTATCATAACTCATTTTATTTATATAGAGGAAATATTGTGATATTGTTATGCATTTAGGAGTATATAACTATCATATTTCAATAATTTAAGAAGCGTTAAATAGAGCGAAAGCGAAAGCGAGAGAGAGAGAGAGAGAGAGAGAGAGAGAGAGAGAGAATTATATATATATATACATACATATTAAAATAGCCTTTATGGTAAGAAAAAAACCGGCAAGTGATTTGAAGATGAAAATATACAACGAATCACTGTCAAGGGGGAAATATATTGGAAAAAAAAAGACAAAAAACAACCTTGTCATACCAATTGAAAAAAAATCAAAAGACACGCAATTGGTCGGTCAAAAGAAAAAAACACCGTTAGGGCTGCTAAGCTACAATGCAAAAAGTGCTCAATACTAAGTAGAGCAAAATTGTCTCAATAATTACTTAGAGAGTCAGGAACTCGCTAAGTAATCATCGTTACTATATATATATATATATATATATATATACGATTGTAAAAAAAACAAAAAAACCGTCGTATGGCAATAACAAATTTATTTCATCTGATCATCCGAGTCACAAAATTCTCACACCTATCTTTTTGTCCCCACTCTTTATTCATTTATTCATTTGATTAAAGAAAAAAAATCCATTGAAACAATATTTTAATTTTTTCTCTCTATGGTGTAATGGCTATCTGAAGAGGTGCGTTGTTCTTGTGAGTGGTCAACTGAAATAAATTTATAATAGCCATATGATATTTTTTTTTATAATTATGTGAATTTGCACTTAATGGAATTCGTAGATTTATGTACGTATTATCATACATTGAGCACACCTGGAGATTTAAAAGAACCCTCTTATAGTGAATGACTCCCTACTCAATACTTTCTGATATATATATATATATATATATATATATATATATATATATAATTCTCTCAGTCTGTTAGTCTTTCTCTCTCTATATATATATATATATAGAGAGAGAGAGAGTAAGAGAGAGAGAGAAAGTGTGGGAGAGAGAGAAAAGATTCAAATGTGAGATAGAATGAGGTTAATATAGTACATGAAATTTTAAATATTAGTTTATGTACACGTTGAAATCCATTTTATTAACATGATTTTTCGGATCATATTCAATGTATTCAATGTACTATGACACTTAGCGATATCTTGTTAAAATATCATGCACCAATGGATGATCCCTGAGTGTTCTTTTGTGTACATTTTCTGATTCCCTGCAATGTCTTTTAAAGCAGGAAAATGATTATGCAAAGAAGAGATTTCGAAATGAAGCGCTAACGAGCATGTAACAACGGGGGAACACTTTTCAAATTCGTGTAATATCATCACTGAATGACAGGTTTCAGTGTGTGTTTAATGGTTTTCCTTATCATTTCGCTTCGAGGAGGCTCTGCTTTGAAACCTTAACAAATCCTTCTCTACAGCGTTGATGTAGAAGTAGTTAGAACCATATCAAGGAGAACAATATAACAGTAATAATGAGATCAATATTGGGAGAAACGGATTTTGAAATTAAATCCATTGTCACATCTTCCCATGTAGATACTGAAACTAATGGGGAAATATTCTTTATAATGCAGTACAGAAACTCTTTATCATATAGGATAAATGTTGAATATTCACACACACACACACACACACACACACACACACACACACACATATATATATATATATATATATATCTGTGTGTGTGTGTCCTAAAGAGAGAGAGAGAGAGAGAGAGAGAGAGAGAGAGAGAGAAAGACAGAGAGACAGAGAGAGGGACAGAGAGAGAGAGACAGACAGACAGAGAAAGAGAACCACGAATAAAATAAAATGCCCTCCGTTGAATTGCAGTGGAGAGAGAGAGAATATATTACACATTTGATAGACTTAAGGATTAACGACTAGGAATTGTGTACCTAGCTAGAGTTTTCGATTGAGGTAGACATTTCAGCAGACAGCGACGATTGCTCATTTGTAAAGGTTTTGATAGAAGAATGTCAATCGAAATAGAGAAAGTGAATCAGGACTACACCCCCAGTATTCACAATTCCTCTTGCTGATAGAGAGCGACTGAGTGGAATTCCAAGCCGGCCAAGCATTCATTTGCTTAAAGGAAAACAGAGAGCTATTTAGTTATATCTCAATAGAAGCTTTGGATAATAATTGCAAACAATCACCAAGGTCAAATTAGTCAGTATGTTGGATAATTCTGCTGTGTTACACGAACGTGAGGGAAGGAGACTGAATGAGAACGTGAGGATCTCAACAAAATATGACTTCTTAAAACGGAAATAAGATGCGACAAAAACAAGGCTACGCTATTAACAGAAATAAGAGACCAAGCGATTCATAATACTTTAGATTAGACAAAATAATACTCAATTCGGTGGCCGAAGCAGCCGGTGGTGACAAGGGTGGCTGAATTGAAAATTGTATCACCCCTGCTTGGGGTGATATCGTACGTTCAATCGTACGTTGTATAAAGAAAATTACAAACACACACACACACACACACACACATATATATATATATATATATATCGGGTGAATGTGTGTTCTAATTCTTCTCGATCGCTTTTTCTTTCTCTCTAAATAATATGGTATTTCTAAACGAACATTTCTAAACCAAACTCTTCTTAGTTATTCAGCAAATTCCAATTTTTAATGTAAAAGTTAATTTGTCACTACATGGTGTGGACAGTATCTTTTTACATAGATATACATTAGTTTCTCAATAGATATTATTCAATATCTCTTTAAAAGGAAATAATATTTCATTCTTAGTTAATAATGATTATAAAGACTAGACAAGACTCGATGGGTATGGTAATTCACTGCAAGTTGTTGCAAAATTTTTGATTTGACTCTATGAGCAAGTGATATGTACAAAACCCGGAATCCGTCCTGAAAAATGAAACGCATAAATCTTTCTTGGATTTTGAGATACCAACGGATCACCTAATCTCGGCCAGATGACCAGACCGAGTGACAGTTAACAAAGAAGAGAACATTCCGAATTGCAGAACTTGTCAACCTGGCAGACTAAAAAGTGAAAATATAAAAAAGCGAAAAGTGAGATAAGTACTCAGACCTTGCAAGTGAACAGAAAAACTACGGAACATTAAGGTGTCGGTGATTTCAATTGTAATTGGTTCACTTGGAACAATCTCCAAATGATTGGTAAAGGGAGTGGAAGACTTGGAAATAAAAGGACAAGTAGACACCAGTAAGAATATAGCATTATTAAGATCGGCCAGAATACTGAGAAGAGTTCTAAAGACATGAGGAGAGTTGTTTTAACTCCAGTGAGAAACGATCAAAAAACGCGGATGGGCGAGCTGCTTTTTTGACTCCTATGCACCCCTTGTATAGCACTAGACCTCACAGTCTAGTTCAAGCTATATTCTGGCATACGTGCCCGGATCTAGATTTAAGTCCGCGATACTGCTTGACTCATTAGACCCACATTGCCCTCAGTGGGTCAATGACCAGCAGGTTTCGAGTCTCGGCTCGTTCCCGATCTTCCCCTCCCCTTTATCCCCACTTTAATTACCTTGTGTCAACTCCGGTCTGGTGGGAGGCAGCGACAAATCAACTAACGCTGATGTGAAAAACACTCAAAGCAGTAAATAATAATAAGGGGGTTAGAGGAATAGGACAGCTACTTTATAGAGTTAAACACATCTTCAAGAAGAGTAAAATTAGACGCAAAAATCTAGCTATGGCTTGGATTGATAACAGAGGCGCATACTATATGATCCTGCAAAGCTGGATTATAGACAGTCTGAAAGAGTACAAGATATCCGGGGAAATCAATAAAAACTTGAAAGAGGAACTGCTATCTGGAGGAAAAGGTTTAGCAGTGGTGAAAATCCAGTAAGCTACCTTCCAGGAAGAAGCGCTACCACCGTTACTATCTGTGATTGCGATGATGCCATTCAGTCACTCTCTTAGGAAATGGACTGGCAGATACAAATCAATCACCCACTCTACATGAACGACATCAAATTGTTTGCCAAAACTGAAAAAGAATTGAAAGTTCTAATTCAGGCTGTTGTAAGATTACGAAAGCAAATAGTGGTTTGCACCATCACAATTCTCGGCAGAACCTTGTAGTGCTCTGGCAGTACATGTGCATATGTACCACCACTGATCTAACGCGTCCTTGAGTATAGTACTGTGTCTTAAGTGTCAGTTGGACCCCCGTTGTAACCTCACTTGAGAAAAAGTAACGAACACAAAACAGCGTCTTGGTTCAATCCTAAAGCTTTTTCTCTATTACACGTCTTAGTAGTCATTGAGAAGAGAGAAACAAAATATGAAAAATGAGTCCACCGTTTTTGCTTGACAGAGAGAAATAAACCGTCGTGATGAGAGAAAGAGCAGACAGAGACATTGATATTATATTTCTTTTTTTCTGGTATTGTACTCGCACGTAATTGCTAGGGTATCCGTCTTCACATATTCGCAGCGGGAGTAAAACCCCTTCTCGGAACTTCCCAAAAGATGGTGCCGAAATTTTCGGCCATCTTCACACCATTGCATCTCTTCCCCAACTGACTCTCTTGTCCTGTTATCTGTCTGCGCCCGCCAAAAATCTTTTCCGTTTGATTTTTTTTTTCTTCAGCAAATCAGAATCCGTCATCGATTTGCAGCAGATAAAATTTCTGCAACCCAGACTTAGATATGGGGACCACCCACGTTAACTTTCCCTATCGTTTTTCCCTTATAGTCTCTCTCTCTCTCTCTCTCTCTCTCTCTCTCTCTCTCTCTCTCTCTCTTTGCTTGCCTCCATTCTCTTTCTCATACGTATTCCTTTCCAAACTTTGAAACTAGCGTGGAAATATGTTACTATTTAATATATTCAACCAGGGTCGGTAATTTTATTACACTGTGATAATATACAGTCAGAACATCGAGATTGAATTCAGAAAAATGCACCATGCTAATAAGGAGAAGCGGCAAACGATACATGATGGAATAAATAGAACTATCAAACCAAGAAAAGATCTGAATGATCGGGGAAAAGGAAACTAACAAATATCTGTTGATATTAGCAGCGGACATCATCTAAAAAGAAATGAAGGACACATTTTTAAAAGAGTATCGCAGGAAAACGAGGAAATTACCCGAAAACAACCAATATTGCAGAACCCTTACATAAGGGAGAAACAGCTGGCCGGCCCCTTGTGAGAAACTCAGGACCATTCTTGAAGTGTAGAAGGGAGGAACTTAAACAAATGGACCAGAGGAGAAGAAAACCTATACTTTGTTAATATATATGTACACTTATATATATATATATATATATATATATATATCATTAAATACCATTACACCTATATATATATATATATATGCATTTATTTCTCTATATGTGAAGTAGTTAGTATATATGTATGTATGTATGTACGTATATACACCTTTATATGTATGAATGTATATATATGGCAATTTATCTCTATGTATATACCTATATATACATAATGTGTATGCATATATATACATATATACGTATATATATATATATATATATATATATATATATATATATATATTAGTTAACAAACACACACACATGTTTATATATATATATATATATATATATATATATATATATATATATATATATTTAATAGGATGGAGGCTCATCTGCCACCACTGGTTTAATGCTGTCTTTATATGACAATCATCAGGCAGAAAAAGAATGATTTTTGAGAAATAGAAAAAATTGAAAACATGCAATCAAAAGAATGTTAAGGTTAAACTTGTATATGTCTTTTGGCATGTGTGTCTGTGTGTGCGTGGATTTTTGTGTGTGGATAATATTTACTAATATAATTCACACACACGCACACACACACACACACACACACACACATATATATATATATATATATACATATATATATATATATATATATATATATATATACATATATATATATATATATATATATATATATATATATATATATATATATATATATAAACGCACCCACGCAGACACACGCAAAATTACTTATATGCAATTCTAACGTAAACATTCATTTGACAGTATTTTTTGATTTTTTCGATTTCTTCATAAATTTTCTATTTCTGTCTGTTTATTCTAGTCTAAAGATGGCATGAAACCAGTGGTATTGATAAGCAACTATGCTATTAAGTATATATAAAAATTAATATATATTTATTCTTTATTATATTATATTATAGCTCTATCACAAATATTGAACACTTTCCAAATTATACTTGCCCAGTCGGGTGGGGCTGTAGAATACACCGACTGAACCCCTGCAGAGGGGTCAGACCCCACAACGAGTGTCCTAGATATGACACTAAACAATCTAATGGTGAGATTTCAGTGATGCTGGAGCTTTGGGGAATGCGGAGTACCCCTTTATTGTAATTGCTCCCAGGTCCACTCTGGCCCATGTGGTAGCACCTGATAGGGCCCTATCTATGGGTTAAATAGAACTAATGGCATATTTATGCTAAACTGAATTGTTTGATTAAACTGAGATACTTGAAATAGAAATGTTTTTGACAATTAAACCGTACTTACATTGAAACTGCGTGCTTATGCTGAACTGAATTATTTGAAATAGAACTGTCTTTGACATTGAAACTGTAATTACTCTAAACTGAATTGTTTCAAATAGAACTGTTTTGCCATTTAACTGAGTGTAAACAAAATCTGTCGTTATATTAAACTGAATTTGATGAATTAAAACTGCTTGACTAAACTGAATAGCTTGAAATAGAAATGTTATTCCCATAGTGTTCGCCAATGGCCCTGGAGACATGGGTTCAATCCCAGGTCGAGTCATACCAAAGACTTTAAAAATGTTACTTAATGCCTCCTTGCTTAGCAGTCAGCATTAAAAGGTATGGATCAAGGGTAACGTCGAGAAATCCAGGGAAATGATTAATGCCCTCCCCTACATCTCAGGTCACCCCCGACTGCGGTCGCCAACTTTAGTTACATTTAAACTGCGTGCTAATGCTGAACTTAATTGTTTGAAATTGAACTGTTTTTGACATTGAAACTGTGCTTACACTAAACTCAATAGATATATATAACTACTTGAATAGTTTGAAATAGAAATGTTTTAGACAAACTGTGTTCCCATGCTAAACAGAATTGTTTTAAATGGAACAGATTATTTAAATAAAATGGATTTGGCGTTTAATAACCTACAAAGGTTGATATGCCATAAAATCCAACAAACCAAACCATCCAAATTATACTTTATTTAATCTGCCACAGATCCACAATTTGAGATAGTAACAACATTTTAATGTTGTAATATTGGTGTATATATATACATATATATATATATATATATATATATATATATATATATATATATATGTTTATTTGGTATATATATATATATATATATATATATATATATATATATATATATATATATATATATATATTGATCTGTATATGTTTGCATATGCATATATTGGGTTATATGTATATATTTATTATTTCTTTACATATCTATATGCCTTATATAAATATATATGTTTATATTCGGTTTTGTCTCTATCTCTTACACTTATTTCCCCCCTCTCACTCTCTCTCAATATATATATATATGTATATGTTTGTGTGTGATTGTTTTTATATATACATATGTACGTGTATGTGCGTGCGTGTGCGTGCGTGTTTGTTTGCGCAAGAACTGGCGTGTACGCTTCCATTTAAAATCTTCAATGAAAATTGTTGAAATGAAAGTAATGAAAACTTTTAAATGTAAATATATTTTTTCCAATGAAACACTTCAGATAAACTGATAACTACTTATTCTTAAAATCGCGAGCAAGCTTTTGGTCTTCAAAAATTTAAATTGCCTTTTACCATTAATTCAAATAATTGCTGTACTTTTGAAATACATTTGTATTCCTGCATTAACTCAATCACACCTACAGTTAATGAAAGATAATTAAACTACCAAGTGATAAAATCACAAAAACAGACAAACTTATTTCTTTGTCTATTATAATAGAAATATCCATCAACTGTTGAGTAGGGAAATAGATATACATCGTAGATATTTGATTGCATCGACGGGAAAGATTATACATTTTTTCATAAATCCTGTACATTGATTGGTTTCCGTTTATGTAATAGCCTCATCTATTGGTTAAATTCCATGGAGTAGACCAAAAAGGTTCAGTTATCTCATAATGATATCTTGAAGCAAACATGGAGATCTTTTCTGATTTTTTAAAGACAGTAGATATCAATAAGCCTTTTAGGTGGAGATCAAGACCAAATAACGGGAAAACAGTCTAAAAGATCATTTTAATGCTCGTAGTGAGTATCTATAATCGTTATATTGTCTTTTTTGTCTACAATTAAGTACTAATCATGGCTGCCAATTCTCAAGATAGAGTTTTGTAAACTCTTCCAGTCAGCTCAAACCAACTATTGCAAAGAAATGTCGATGACACAAATCGGTAATTTATGCATATATATATATATATATATATATATATATATATATATATATATATATACGCTATCAATCACATGTTTGCGAGCACATTGACATTTTTCTCAAAACTTAAAAAATATATCAATTTAATTCTTGAAATAAATACATTTATTTTTTCTAACCTTATATACAATCTCTCAATTATCTAAATCAAAATTAATACAAATTTTTAATAATAATAATAATAATAATAATAATAATAATAAAAATAATAATAATTTTTATAAGTTCCATTTATTTTATTATTACTACAGAGGAAATCATTGGCATCTTTTCTGGTAACTATGAAAAGTATGTTTGCTGAGGAAATGTCTATGTGGCATGTAAATGTCTTAACAACAACTACTCACTCTTATTGAGTTCACTTCGAACTTAACGATCAATTTCATCGCACACTTGCCCAGTTTGGGAAAGATCTAGAGACTGAAGGGACCAAACACATGATTTGAAAAATTCTCTTATCTTCTTTTGAATTTAAATCGTTGTACAGTTTTTAGCTGTGTCTTGGATTGTTATCTTGTTGCAAAACATAATTTTGTCCATTTTGGCATCCGCCAGAACGAAGAACGATTCGTTTCCTTTAATTTGAACAAAGTCTTCGGCAATACCACCATGAAAACATGCCCAAATAATTTCTGTACAAACATGTTACTTAACAGTAGGCACAATGTTATTTTCTGTCATTCGTTTGTGAGTATCTCATATGAAAAAATCAGTTTAAACCAAGAAATCTCAAATTTGGTTACATTAGTTCATATTGGCCTCATGAGTAGACTGTTCGCCGATGGTCCAGGAGACCGGCGTTCAATCCCAGGTCGAGTCATACAAAAGACTCAAAAATGGTACTTAATACTGCTTTGCTTAACATCAACATTATAAGGTAAGGATCAAGGGTAAAGTAGAGTAATCCAGGGAATAGAGCAGCGCCCGCCCCTACACCTTTTTGTCGTAGATATAGAACAGGGAACCTTCGCGTCACTCTCAACTAACGTTGCCAACTTTACTTACATTTCCTTAACATCCCAAATCTTTGTTCAGCTGCACAGATGGTAGCCTTTTAACTTTATTTTTTAAACAGTGGCATCTTAAAAGAGAAACATCGTTTAAACCAAACGGAAAGAAGTCTTTATTTAAATTCATAAAAAATATTGAAGGCAGAAGTGCAGAATAAAATGCAGTAGTTAGTTCAAGTTGTCTTTCTTCTGTTTCTTTGCTAGACAAGTGTCTATCCTGTGCAATAGATGTTACTCTGGGCTTCCCTCATCATTTTCCGTCCCCGTTTTCGTAAGTTTCTGCATGTCCTGGCAGGTGATAATTTAAATCACTTTTTGATACCTTTACAATTCTAGCAATCTGACGGTCGGAATACCTTTCTATGGAATAAAATTTTACTTGGACTCCTTTTTGAATAAAAAATCTGTTTAGTTTTTGACATTTAAAAGCCTCATGAATATTAAACTGGCTCATTGGTCTAGTGGGTAGAGTGTTCGCCAATGGTCCGGGAGATCTGGGTTCAATCCCAGGTCACGTCATAACTAAAACTTTAAAAAATGGTACTTCCGTGTTTGATACCTAACCCTCAGCAATATAAGCTACATATCAAGGGTAAAGTGGAGCAATCCCGGCAAAGGAGTAGCACCCTACCCTACACCTCAATGTAGTAGCTATTGTAAAGTGAGCCTTCCGGTCGCCCTCAACTACGGTCGCCAGCATTACTTTATAAATATCAATTTTAATCACACATTAATCTAATTTGAACCTAAACTCTTTGAGAAACAAATAACGATGGTCGTAAACTTTAGGTCGGTAGTATGCATTCATGTGTGTATGTGTGTGTGCGTAGTTGTATTGTATGCCTGTGGGTTGTGTGTGTATGTAAATGGTGTGTGTGTGTTAGTAGATGATATTACTGTCTAATGATAAAACTGTCGTGTTGGCAACCCTTCTAAAATAAGTTAACTCCTAAATTCAAACCAGAGAATAAAGTTCCTACATCAACCATATGCTGAATTGTCAGAATACTTTTCTGGAAAAGTTGCATATATACCAGTTATCATGCACTGTTTGTCACTTTACTGTTTCTATGTAGACCGAGAGGGTGGCATAAGTGTAGAACAATCATATGCCATAATAATCCAGAGACGTACAGATATTATACTACCTTATTATCTTACACATCTTATATATTTTGAATCAATCATTAATCAATATATATATATATATATATATATATATATATATATATATATATATATAAATCACACACACACACACACACACACATATATATATATATATATATATATATATATATATATATATTGCGTCACAAATCGCGTCCATATTTTAAACTGTCAATCGTGTGCTGTATTTGAACAATTAATTTGAACTTCATCTAATTAAAATCGTATCATCTTTTTCAGATTCAAACAATTGTGATCATGCCATAAACTGATAAACACACAGATTATACTGAATGGCGTGGGCATTTAGTCAACGATATTTTGTGACTACCAGTTTCTTGTTTTTGTGATTATTATTCCAAGACATTCCTGTGTAGATTCCTATCGCGTAATTTAGGATAAGACCTATTTGATCTCATTAGAAACAGGTTCTTCTTTGTCTCAATTCAATGCCAAAAGTAAGTAAAGTTGTCGACCGTAGTCGAAGGCGAACATAAGGCCCCCTTTTCAATAGCTAGTACATAGAGGTATAGGGAAGGGCACTATTCTTTTCCCAGGATTACTCCACTTTATCCTTGATACATATCTTTATATTTCTGAGTGTTAAGCAAGGGGGTATCAAGTACCATTTTAAAAATCTTTGTTATAACGCGAACACTCTAGCGAACACTCTACCCACTACTTACCAAAAGATGTACACTATTATTATAGGGACTTCGAACTCGGGAATCTTTAACGAAATATTCAATATAATATTCACTGGGATCTAATAAAATCACATGAGCCAAGGTAATCAGTGTTACTTTGATAACATTTAATTAGCTTTTTATGTAATTACTTAACTCATTAACATTTTTATTATTACCTTTCACTGGGATTCATCACAAATCATCATTGGAACTCAAAGAATTTGAGAGATATTGTGTTATGTCCCACTTCTTGCGATTTATTATATTGCATAAATATTTTGTTATTCAGACGAAGTCTTTTTCTTGAAATTGTTTGCTATATTTTTTAAACTATAGAAACATATCAGTTTAAAATGTTTCAGTGAATTTCTATCATGGCTTAAATCTTTGTCTATATTTTGAATTTGATCTTTCACAGTTTTAAGATTTTTGCAACAGTTTTACTTTTTTAACATTGTACATATTCAGTGTGAATATCAGGTTTTGAACTTTCTGTTCACTCGGTCAAAGTTGTTGTTGTTGTTGTTGTTATTATTATTATTATTATTATTATTATTATTATTATTATTATTATTCATTTCATATATCTATCTTTCACTTTGTGATTATCCTATTCATACAGTCTGTTATCTTGTGATGGATATCGGTTCATGTGTATAGCGTGTTTGCCAAGTTTTGTATTAGGTTCATGTCACAAAGAGCATGGATGAATTAAATACGCCTAGTTAGCAGATATCAATATTCCGGGCTTCTCACGTGAAAATCTAATTGTTCAAGAGCTCTGAAATAACATCTGAACGAGCCTTTGTGTTGATATATTTAAAATTATTAGTCATTGTTAAAACTTTGTCAGATATAGTTGCTTTGTAAGGTCGAAATTTGAGGGTCAGCATCCACGGTGCTTGATGACAGACAATATCTCGTTTATGCGATCATCGCACGAAATTAGTTGGTCTGTTGTTTACATAGGTGATACAATCATATTCACCATTGTCCAGTCGTCTGGGTCTGCCGAATCGGCCGACTCCATCTCTACAGAAGGGTTTTCTCCAAACGGGTATCCTGGATATGACACTAAATAATCTGATGGTGAGGTCTCAGTAATGCATGAACTTTGGAGAACGCGGAGTACATTTTCATTGACATTTCTCCAAGGTACACTCTGACCTGGAGTTGTAGCAACGGATAGGGTCCTATCAATAGTTCAAATAGAATAATTTGACATTTAAACAGAGTGCAAACTAATTATCTGTGCTAAATTTTATTGCTTAAAATAGAATTTGTTTAATATATTTAAGGTTTGGTTTCTTTTTTTAATGGCATATCAACATTTGTAGGTTATTTAATGCCAATGTTATTTTCCTAGAAGAACATTAGTGGTACTATTTAACCCATAGCTGGGGGAATAAGGGGGGTCATACCTTTCCCAAGGGTATTTACCCGAAAGTGAACGTAATAGCGCGACTGGAGTACGAACTCGCGTACTACGATTCCGCAGTCCATCGCTTTAACCATAACACCACGAGGACACCCCCTGTATATTTAAGTGTGTCTAAACAAATGAATAATGTTTAATAAAACTGTTAGGGATACATGGCAGGATTTGGAACAATTTAACTTTGTTGACCTATGTTTACAAATCATGCATACCTAACATATGTGTATAAACTGGATTTGGCATTAAATAACCTACAATGGTATATATACCATTAAACCAAACGAAACCAAACCATATTCAACAAGGGCTGTTGAGTATATCTAGGCTATCTTAACTTAGATTTACGTTCTCTATTATTGATATTGAAATTTTATTTATATAGCAAACTTCATTATATATATATATATATACACGTAGAGCCTTCAATGAATTCCCAGACTCTTTTGTACAGGCATTTAAAATTATCGTAGACTCTCGAAAATTCAGTATGCTATAGCTACACATCTTGACGTGAGGACACTTTAGAAGAACGATATGCAATAGAATTCTGTTTTCAGCTTGAAAAAAATGTCATAGAAACGTATGGAATGCTTCAGACTGTTTTTCGACCATCTTGCATGAATTGAACATCAGTTTTTGAGTGGAATAAGAGATTTAAGGAAGGCATGGATTCTGTGAGGAATGATGAGAGGTGTGCGATGAGTAAGGAAGTAAAAAAAAAAAACAGAGTTGATTACCCAAAGGGTTAGGGTTAGGGTTATTATGTTGAGGTTTTAAGAGAGCTCAGGAGGAGATTCCATTGGAAGAGGCCAGCACTTTGAAATCGGGTCAGTGGCATTTACACCAGGACAATACACCAGTCCACAACTCCAATTTTTTCACAGACTATTTGACCAAGATGGACATCAAGACAGTTCCTGAGCCTCCCTATAGTCCAGACATAGCTCCCTGGGACTTTTGGTTATTCCCTAAGCTCAGAGACTGTCGTTATGAGACAATTGAAGAGATTAAAGAGGCTGCAACGAAGGTCATTGACACACTCACACAAGAGGACTTCCATCGGGTGTTCCAGAAGTTGTTGGAACGGTACAACAAGTGAATTGCAGCCGGAGGATACTACTTCGAAGCCGACTTGAGTTTCATTTGTGTACTATTAATAAAAGTGCCAATACGAAAAAAGTCTGGACACTTATTTAATGATCCTCCTATATATATAATTGTGCTGTCTTCTTGAATTTCATATTTCACTTACTAATCTGAACTTTTTAGCCAACCTTTCAAGAAGCATAATCTTGATGGAAAAGACGTTACTCACATTCTTAACTTTAGGTTACTCATTCAAACCCAGTAGGATAACATATTTACATTTATATATTTATTTGTTTTAACATGACTTAGGACACGAATAAAAATTGGTAATATTCATTTTTATGCAATATAATACATAGGACTGATACTGTAATATTCTAGACCCAACTAAGAGAGTAATGTCCGTTTTAGTTTCTATTAGATTAGTAATTAGGGTGCATAAAAATTTAAATTAACTGATAGTTAACCAAACAGTACATTTATATTAAAAGGAAACTATAGATAGTTGCTGTTATTTAAAAAGTAAAAGATTAAATAACTTACTGGCTGAAATAACATTGTCTTTATAAAAATTAAGAACTCCTAATTTTTGATTTGTGAACAATATTTTGACAAGGATTTGCCCTGATCTTTAACAATATAATAGAATTTCACTTAATTTCCCAGAATTTTCTTTATCCTAGCTAAAGTGGATTGTTTTGGCTTCTTTTTCAATATCATATCGAACTTTACTGGTTACTTAATGCCAAAATTATCCTTTTCGAAGAAGAGTTGCGGAACTTTTAAACCCCCAACTTGGTGAATAGGTAGCTCATATGTTTCCTAAGTATCTTAGTTTAAAAGTGAACGTAATAGCACGATTGGAGTTTGAACTCGATTACTACGATACTGAAGTCTTGTGAGCAAAATGTTTTGCCGGAGAGACATCCTTAACGCCAAGTTTGTTTTTTTTTTATATAATCTTCTTCTGAGTTATCCCGATTGGGCAAACATGATTATTTTTCCTCGCATCAACGAAATTCGGTTAGATATATCGCTCCAAAAAGCAGTACATGTACATTTATTCGTTGTTTAATACTGAAGTAAAACATACTTATATTTCGTTATACACCAGACAGACAAAATTATATTTAGAAGCACTGGCAAAAGATATAATTGGAGGATTCTGCTTGAAAGGCGTCTTTTGGTTTTTAATGCATCAAATATTATCTTACATTGCATAACGCATATTTATATTGAATGAAATTCTCATGGGAAAATACTTACAGCTGATTGGTTGGTTGGTTGGTTGTTGGTTGATTTTATAGCATAACAACCTTTGTAGGTTATCTAACGTCAAATCCATTTTATGTAAATAATCAGTTCTATTGAAAAAAATTCAGTTTAGCATGAGTACACAGTTTAATTATCAAAACATTTCTATTTCGAGCTATTCAATTTATTCAAACAGTTACATATATAATAATTTAGTTTAGTCTAAGTACAGTTTCAATGACAAAAACAGTTCAATTTCAAACATTTCAGTTTAGCATGAACACGCAGTTTGAAAGTAAGTACAGTTTAATTGTGAAAAAAATTTCTGTTTCTAGCTATTCAGTTTATTCAAGCTAATTCAGTTTAGTATACGTACATTTTTTACACCCAGTTAAATGTCAAAACAGTTCTATGTTAAACAATTCAGTTTTGTGTAAGTAAATTTTCAATGTCAAAAACATATCTATTTCAGATAATTCAATTTATCATAAGCACGCAATTTAAATGTAAGTACGGTTTAATTGTCAAAAACATTTACTTACAGCTTAGACAAATTTGTATGTACATACAAGATGAATATTTTAGGATAATTTGGCGTAGCCTTTGGAGACTGCTATCTAGACTTAGAGACTGCTAATCATTTTAAGAGGTGTAAAAAATCTGGTTTTAGTTTAAGGACCGTGGATTTCTCTATACTCTCCGTTCAGTCTCAGAGGCCGTGGTTGCTAGGTAACCGAAACCATGTGGCTTGCGTCATTGTTCTTCAAGAAACAGTCTCTTCTTGTATCTTTGATTCATCGAGCTTCGTTCATAGCAAATATTTGTCACCTCAGACGTAGTATATCAAAAGATAAAAAAGGACTGAAGCATGAAATCGGTGATTTGAATATACTGGGTTTCACACAAGGCCCCTACGTCACTAATTAGGGACACTTTGAAGGGTGACCACAGCAAAATCCGTCAAACTATCATGTTATATAGCTCACTCAGTGGAAGAGATATTGAACTCAATTCGTTCTTCACTCTTATTTGTTTACAATGATAAATAACAACTTGAATTTGTGTCTTCATAACATTTTATTTAACACTTAAGAATACTTACGATAACTATTAAAGTACCGCTGTAAATTAGAAAGATATTTAAGAAATCAATAACAGTATTAGGAAATCTGACCGAAAGATAAAACTACAACATCAAAAGCAAGAAAAATCAAACAAATAATAGACTTCTAAACAAATGAGCAACGAAACCTTTTATAGAAAACAATGCTCACGCTTGAAATTCGAAGGAATGTTTCTTATCACTTCGCTTGGGTAACATTGACATTGTCTCTTAAGTGATCGTTCTGTCTGCAATGCACTCTGAGACCATAATGGAATCGACATAACGTTTGTTGACGCTTTGCAGATGTTTTAAGGATGACTGGGAATACAAAGATAAAATGGCATCAGCAATCATTGCTATGGAAACATATAGATAAAAGAAACATCTTCATTTATCAACACTTGTATGGCAAACCGACAAAAGGGGAAACTTTCAACAGTTTCAAAAGAGACACATTTTAAAGAACTTTTATAATAGCCTTGATTTATATGCTTTAATGTATTTTTCTCTATCTCTCGTCAAAATAATCCTAACTTTTTCCATTGAATGGATAAAATAAAAATAAAAATAATTAGATTTGTTATCAGGGCTTACGCAAAGTGAAAGCCGATAATTTTAAAGTCGTATACAACGAAGAATAAACAATTTCAGCCCAATGTATTATCTGAATGATTCGTGAGTAACTAGTGAGCTATATGCGATTGTAAGTGTATAAAACTCAATTAGTTAGTGGTAGGAAAGATATACTTCTCTCTTTCTCCCTCTTTCTCTCTCTCTCTCTCTCACTATATATATATGTGTGTGTGTATATATGTGTGTGTGTGTACGTGCGTGCGTGTGTGTGTATGTATGTGTGGATATCTGTGTGTGTATATGTGTGTGTGTGTATATATATATATGTGTGTGTGTGCGTGTGGGTGTATGTGTGTGTGCGTGTATTGTGTGTGTATATATGGGTGTGTGTGTGTGTGTGTGTGTGTGTGAATAAATATATATATATATTTAAAAGAAGACTACTAAATATTTGTAATAGAACATAAGTATATTTAAGTTTTAATCGCAAAGACACAGAGTCAGCAGCGCTTCATGATTATCACATTCTCGCCTATGTGATTATCAGAGACTCATCATGTGGGAGCAATTTGGTTTAATTATCACACGAACAGGAATGATAGTCTCCAAGCGCCGTTATTAAAATTTGAATGTTGATTTTAATTAGATTTTCCTGACAGATTTGATAATAATGTTACAGGGAAAAATTCGTGGTTAGTTTTTTTTTTTTTTTTCTGGCTAAGAAGCAAAGGGAATCATTCTTATAGCTTCACTAAAGTGTTTTTCAACGAATATATTTTTGTCTCAATGGCTACATTTCAATCGGAAATAATGTACTCCTGTGTGTTATAAAATTATAAGTTAAATGCGTCCAAGGACATAGATGTTAACAAAGTGAACAAGAATTAAAATACCAGGATAATGGTAATCGTTACACATTTGTCTCTGCACCTGCAAGGAAAAATTCTGTCAATGCCATCATTATAGGTATAGGAATTATTCTCAGTCATTGTGACTTAAAATCACTAAAAAGAGAACCTAAATGATAATAATGTGTGTTGCATTTAATAGCAATCCCTCCATGACACTCTCTCCCTTGTTTGACATATTCTCAAACACAACGTTCTAATCATCGACTGGAATTTGAATGTTCAGTCAAAGATAAAAATGTTAAACGTGTCTTACGCAACTCCCCAAATAGAAATAACTAATATTTAGTAGATTTTTAACTCACGGACACTTTTGCATGCCAAAATTCTAAATTCCAAAAAATAAGAGAAAAGACTATGAACCTACAGCCACACCCCAAAAGATCGAGCACTGCAAGTTCATACAGTCATCAACAATAAGTGGGAAAATAGTGCTATGAACAGTAAGGCCTACACCTCTTATTGGAAATATCTTGAGATCACAGAACCACCACGGCAAAGATACGCTTAAGTCTACGCAGAAATAAGAAATAAACTGATAAAATCTCATTTCATGACTTGTCCCCACTTACCAAAAGAGATATAAGCAATGCATTTCAAATTGCTGTAGGAAGCAAATTTGATACGCTTCAGACACATTTGAAACACAGACTCGGAATGACGAATATGAACTCTATGTTACCAACAGAGCGCATACCAACCAAACCAAGAGCTAATGAAGAGTTTCATAGGAGTCACTGATAGTTAGGATGAAACTAGATAACTTTATAAAAAAAGCAATCTTTACTTAATAAAAGAAACCTAGCAAATGCCTTCGCTCCGAAACAAAAGAAAACCCAGAGAGAACTAACTAATACACATAAAAAAGAACTATTACAATGCATTCAAGGCCAAAGCATTGTTGTTAGAGTCTCGCTATGAGATACATTAGTATCATATTTGTTCTTACTTTGCCAAGATTGCGTATTTCGAACCTCCATAGATTTAATAAAAGAAAATGGTTTCGCATGAAAAAAAAGCAAGAAGCAGAAGATTCAGCAGAAACGATGACAGGCACAGACAGGAATGAGAATTTAACGCTCCTGGCAAATTCTTCAGCCCAAACAGAATCCTTTCTCCATTGCCTACAGCAATCAGCTGAAGGCATTTGCGTCAGAGTCAACCTGAATAAATTAAAGTACATGGGACGTAAAGATAAAGGAATCATTTCCATTCAAAGAATTAGAATTAGTATACAAGTTCACAAACTTCGGCAGAAATATCTCATCTACAGAAAGTGATTTTAACTTACGTCTCACATAGACGTGCAATTCTATTGATAGTTTATAGATAATATGGAAATCTTATATATTCTATAAAGTAAAAAAGGATTTCTTACAAGTGAATTGATGATGACGATATGATACATCAGGTTCAAAATCTTTGATTTGTGCATGATTTTGTGTATAGTGAGGTCTGTGATCTGTTCCACAGAACTAGACATTGGACCGTTGGCTTCAAAGATTTCAATGCTGCCAGATATTGGTGCTTAAATTTATTCTAAGATTTTTATTTTTTGGAGAATGCCCAATTCTAAAATATCTGAAGTAAAACCTTGCACAGATTCAGAGATTCGATGAATTGTTTTAAGAAACAAAATATAGTTGGATGATGAAATTATAATATTCTAAATTATATGTATAGCTAATTATGTTAATAGATTTGCACGGTTACATATGGTAGCAAGAATATCCACTCTCCAGACACACGTTTTAAAATCTTAATTTAATAAAAATGATATCAATTTAAAAATATTTACAAAAAGAAAATAAGAACGTATAAGAAAATATATGAAAAAAGTGCAAGTGGCGACTATATTCGAGTGTTACCCGAAGGCTCCCCTTTCAATAGCAACCACACTGAGGTGTAGGGTAGGTCCCTACTCCTTTCCCTGGATTGCTCCACTTTACCCTTGATCCTTACCTAATAATGCCGAGTGTTAAGCAAGCATCAAGTACCATTTTAAAAGTCTTTGGTATGACTAAACCTGGGATTGAATCCCGTTTTCACGGACCGTTGGCGAACACTCTAAGCATCAGATCAATGCATGCTGATTTTATTGAAACCTAAATGAAGATTACGCACCTTTATTTCTTCGGGATATAAAACGCAAACTAAAAGATTTTAAACGCATTAATAATACGGGCTCACCCTTCCTGTTTTCCAATGGTCAGGTGGATGTTATTAAGTTAATCATCAAACACCAGCCGGCCTTTTCTCAAGGCAATACATGCCTGGCATAGCAAAATTTATTGAATGGAATCTGAAACACACCAAGATGGGAAATGTTGTGGCTTAGCGCATATTTTGTGACAGGGCCTCACATGTTTCTATTACAGTGTGGAACCTACGATAAAATGATTTCGTGCCAAATATGGCTCAGGACAAAGTCAGATTAATACTGCATTAATATTATGGGTTTCCACCTTATTTTATGTAGAGACCTGGCGTTGACATGTCTAAGCTTATCACTTAGCACCTGAGGCACGTTAAAATGTGTAAAATCGAGAAGATGAAGCATTTTTTATGTTGGTCACACATGAGACTCGATTACTGCGTGGCTATGAAGCATAGTTCTGTTTTTTTTTTACCAGGGTATTGTGAGGATGATCTCTTCAATATTCTGATTATATTCTTGGAAATTTTGGTCGGAAGAGTATTCACAAGTAATACGATCGTGCCCTTGCGAAAATACTGGAGTGTTTAAACGACCGAACAGGATATGCAGAGTATTAATATAGGATCTGTGTACTAACGATAGATCTTTATTTTGGAACTTTGTATAAACATAACAATAATCCAGTTATATAATTTGCGCATACGAATAAATCGTAACATCTATTCAGTGTGTTCAATTTTATTTTTGGTCGGTTTATATGCAAGTATTTTACGTATAAACCATAACGGGGATACTGGTGATTATATCAGCACTTGGATTACGTTAATGGTCAAAATGTCTCTCCCGGAAATTTCTACCAGGTCGTAATAACTATAATCGTAGAATCCCACGGTTAATTCTAAATATTCAAAGAATACAGAATAAAATATTACAACTGCAGGATTGGAAAAGCTAGATGTAAAAATATAGAAATTATTCTTTGTATTTTTTTTTTCATTAAAATGAATTTACGACATAACTCTCTTATTTTGCAGTTGTACCTATCTTACATATTACAAATTCATAGATGAACACATAATACCATACGCATATATATATATATATATATATATATGTGTGTGTGTGTGTGTGTGTATTACATGTTTATGTTTGTAACTGGCTCATTGGTCTAGCCGGTAGAGAGTTCGCCAATGGTCCGGGAAACATGGGTTCAATCCCAGGTCACGTCATACCAAAGACTTTTAAACTGGTACTTGATACCGCCTTGCTTAACACTCAGCAACATAAGGTACGAATCAAGGGTAAAGTAGAGCAATCCAAGGAAAGGACTAGCGCCCTACCCTACATCTCAGCGTAGTAGCTGTTGAAAAGGGAGCCTCGACTGTTGTCGCCAACTTTACTTACTTTTTTATATCTACATATCTCTGAATTTTATATATTCATCCAAACCCTCCGTACAAACACTATGTAACACAATGTCAAGGTCAACAGGCTTGAAGTCAGAGTTTTCTTTCTCATAGATTGGTTGCCATACCAAGAATAAAGAGCTCAGACTGTCCTACTAGTCACCCATTGCCGGTGGGAGAATAGTTTGATCAATAGCTTTCCCAAAAGAATTAACACAATTTGAAATACAAACAGCCGAGTCACAGATTTGAACTCGGGTTTCAGTTGGCATTTATACTAAGATATACGCAGCTCCCTCTTCGTGATTTTTATACAGATTCTTTTTAACTACTAATGAAAATCTAAGTTTTTGCTTTT
The DNA here is from genome assembly GCA_963585895.1 of Sepioteuthis lessoniana. Taxonomy (NCBI): domain Eukaryota; kingdom Metazoa; phylum Mollusca; class Cephalopoda; order Myopsida; family Loliginidae; genus Sepioteuthis; species Sepioteuthis lessoniana. The sequence continues at coordinate 85,376 of CAUZXS010006374.1, forward strand.
CGTATATTGAAGATAGAGTACTTTTCATTATCTTTTTCGTAAACGTCGAGATATACCATCAAAATTTAACATATATATAATACAAAGATAGATACAATTCTGCTTGAATCTTTTTTCTTTATCATTTCATAATATATGTCAACAGATTTTTCTTCTTTTCATATTATGTTTTATCAGTAATTTTATTCACATAATTTCATTTTTACAATCGCCCTAGTTTTCAAATAATCCCAAGTTAATCAATATACTTTTTTTTACCTATGGATGCACTTGAGACCGGTAGGGATTTTTTCTTGAATTGGAACTTCCATTTCTAATCATCAGCAATAGTTTTTATACTTAAATTTACAATACACATTTTTAACTTATTATTTCTTACAGTCTGTATGTCGTTTACTGGGCAAATAATACGTTTTATAAACAATACAACAAACGGGTTCGTATATTCGATTGTCTTATGCGCAAGATTTATGTTTTTCATCGAAATTTGGTTCAAGCAGGGAAAGGTACCTTTTGACAATCCATTTACCAATAAGATCGTTTGAACCATTCATAATAAAATGGAGTCGTTTTATGCTAAATGAAATTTGACTAATTGTTCAGCTGTGAATAACGTGGATACGTCACATTCAGACGACCAATTTCAATGGATCAAATGTCAAATTGTTCTAAAATGATTTTACGCCTAACTAAATTCAACTATATTAGAAGATTATTGAAATCCAAGAAATAACACATTATGTACTGAATTAATTGAATGGATTACAGGATTCCTCGTGTTTCTCTATACATCTCTCTTTCCCTTCTTCTCTCGTTCATTTTCTCTGCAACTTCATGTCTTTTTCTTAACAGGCAGCCTAATAAAGACAGAAGAGGACAGACTGCCCAATTCTTTTACTCATAGTTGAGAATAATAGATGAATTAATGGCTTTTATAAGGTCATCACCGCAAAGTGACACCGCCTCGTCCAGAAATTCAACTTGATTCGAATCAATAGCTTTACTATAACCGTTAAGTAATGCATGCATTCCATACATAGATATATATATATATATATATGTGTGTGTGTGTGTGTGTGTGTGTAAAAGTAATATTGGTGACCATAGACAAGGGTGACCCGAAGGCACCCCTTTCAACAGCTACTACACCGAGATCTAGAGGAGAGTGCTACTCAGTTCCCTGGATTGCTCCACTTTACCCTGGATCCTTACCTTATAATGCTAAGTGTTAAGAAAAAAAAAACGATTCTTGAGTAGGATTCGACATGGGATTGAACCCCTGTCTCCCGGACCATTGGAAAACACTCTAATCATTAGGCCAATGGTGCGTGTCGCCAAAACGGGGTGAAAATGTGTTGTTATAGATTGATTTCAGATGAGATTATTTTTACCTCCCTCTCTCTCTGTAACTCTCTTTCTCTCTCTCTCTCAATATATATATAACGATTTACGACGTGTTTCTTTTTTTATTCATTTAGTTTTGTGTGCTTATAATATGATTTATGCAATATAAAGTGACATAGATGTCTTCCTATGTCATTACTGTATTTTCTCACATTTGCATATTTTTTATGGATAATTCACATATAAAAAGAAAGCGCGATTAATTATATGTGGATATAAATGATAGATGTAGTTTTTTTAGAATGCGAAAGTTCCTGCATGTAACTATAACTTTTTTACACATGCGCATACGTAATGTCTTACCTGTCATATATTCCTTTTCAAAAGACTTAATTACGGAGTGTAGCTTGTGGTAAAATTTGTGAAAAAAATTTTTCTCTGCAACTGGGAAATGCTAATAAAAGTACATCAACCCCAATATATATATATATATATATATATATATATTGATTTATTGTAACCTTTCATGTGAGTCAGCAGAGAATAGTGTCGCTAGGCTTGTATTATGCCTGTAGTGTCATATAATCAACAACCCACACGTCATCATCTGATATAACAATATCCGTTTTAATGACGTGATGTCATCTTTACCAATGAATTAGATTCTTCACGAGATTCGTTTTCATGAGTGTAGAAGAAGTCAATTAATGATCGAAATAATTTCTGATATATTTATTTGTAAATAATAACGAATTAACGACTTGAATAGCTCCTACATGGTATATCTGTATGCATGTGTTTCATTACGTGTAAGAAATGCATAGCGATTAGTATTCATTCCGTTTTTTTTTTGGTCGTTTTAATTTGAATGAAACAAAACTAATATCATATATATATCACAATAGTCATCCACAGACAGATCTGTTTCGTTCTATCAGGACAGTATCTTCCCGTAGCAGGGATCGAAACCCGGTTGACTCAAACGCCAAGCCAAAGCTTTTAACCATTCAGCCACGAAGAGATATTAACTGCGAACTAAATTTTAAACGGTTATGAATCACAATTACTATTGTTTACATACATCCGTTCAAACGGTTGCCAAGACCTCAATTCATCTACGAAGAGGCTTACCATAAACGCTAATGGCAACACGATTACTTCTTCGCCAGAGAACTCAACCCTACGGGGTTAGGGGAGTATATTGTTCTATTTTTTCTGTTTCAATACTTAATCAACATTTTTTATTTCTTAATTGAACTGGTTTACACACGTTTTATATGTTGGCTTCTATAAATTTATTTCTTGTTCTTAATCTTCTAATTGTCCTGCATCTCTAGAAAATTTCATCCGATGGCATTTGTCCCACTTGACAACTTTACAGCTGTCCCGTGGTATGAGAACGTTTCGACGTGTCCTGCTTAATGGAACTTCTCTTTTCTATACTCCTGGATCACGTTCTTTCCTCCGCTCTGCTCCCGAATTACCACGCTTCGAATGTGCTCGCCCAACGATAATCTCAGCATTAACTTTCCCTCACCATTTGCGTCGTAACCAGTTGCTATGGAAGATATTGATACGTATGGTCTCACCCAGTTTTGTTTTAATCCCACTTTTTACTTGATAAATACCATCAACCTGATAAAAGATTTCCCTAAAAGTCCCACATTCATATCTCAGCTCATATTCATCATCCGTCGTAAATTAACTAATTCTTTTATCTCCCCGAGATTATATTTAATTTGAAAGATTTCATAATAATAATACTTCTAAATATGTAATATCATGTAATATATGTTGAATTCCCCACAGCGGTCGCATCGATACAGCTATATGGATGCACTTCATGGACTCTAACAAAACGACTTGAGAAGAAGCTAGACGGCAATTACGCAAGAATGCTGCGAGCAATCTTGAACAAGTTCTGGCGGCAACACCCACAAGACACCAACTGTACGGCCACCTACCTCCAATCACGAAAACTATTCAAGTTAGACGAACCAGACATGCGGACACTGCTGGAGAAGCATGGGCGAACTCATAAGTTATGTACTTTTATGGGACCCCAGATAAGGCCGAGCAAAAGCAGGACGACCAGCACGAACATACATTCAGCAACTATGTAAGGATACGGGATGTAGTCCAGAAGACTTGCCAGAGGCGATGAACGACAGGGAAAAGTGGCGAGAGAGGGTCAGGGATATCCGTGCTACCAGCGCGACATGATGATAATTTTTAAAGGGCCTTGATTTTATTCAATAGATAACCATTCAGTTTTATGTGGAACTGGCAAATTTCGTAGCGTTCCAGTTCGAACAATAGTTATGTCTGAATGTAATTATTTTGATCTTCATGTGTAATTGGAGGTTTTAGGAAAATGGTTTCTCTGAGAATATACGATTATTAAATAAATGTAATTAATCGCAAAACATTTAAACTTCTAATCTAATCACAAGGGGGATGGGAGGGTAGAACGAGAAGAACTAATATAAGAAAAACAACTGTCACATAGGAATGTTACTTCATCCATCAACCTGGGAATGTTCTTTCTTGGCTCGCCTGACGACTACGCAGCCGTTGCATTTCCAATAACCATGCTAGTAGATTCTTCACATCTTGCAATCCAGATAATGCTGCCTTCAATTTTTGGCTTGCCCAACAACTGAGATAGGCCTTTAAATTCCAAGTATTAGATTAAGGATAACACGATGGTGCCTGTTGATAGCGATCTGGTAACTTTTTCTTTTCAAATTAGTCGTAAAAATGAAAGAATCATAGTAATAAACTAGATCGATCTCAAGGAGAGCGTATTTAAATTAACAAAGGTCTCATTGCTCTGTCGACGTGTTTTCTTGAACATTAAAAGGATAAATGATTTGATGCTATCTCTTATTCTTTCTCTTTCTCTCTCTCTCTCTCTCTCTCTCTCTCTCTCATTCGCATATATATATATATATATATATATATATATATATATATATATATATATATACTCGAAGGGGTGTATGTACATTGACAAAGAAAGACAAATTGACAAAGAGAAAGATAAACATAGAGAGAGATGATAAAATTCTATCACCTTACTAACACGTATCTACTAATGAAAGGCGAAAGCAGCCAAGTGACTGGTTTTTTTGAGGCATTGTTTATGTTGAGTTCAAATTCTAAAGACATGAACCGATAAATCCCTACTTAGATAAACAACCCGCTATTTAGGAATGATATCTATAATTTGCATCCTTTTGAGACTTATAGAGGATAACCTCTGGGAATAATCTCGTGTTGAATTCTATGTCATTGAAACTATGTGCTAAAGAAATACAATCCAGTATGGTATGAACATACACGGCAATAATAGATTTATACTATGAATACTATGGATAATTTTGTGTTGGTATATACTAATTTTTAGATAATTATAGCAAAATAAATACGAATAGACACCATAATATAATGAAAATGAATTAACATTGATAATTATACTCAGATGGAAATACAAAATCAACCTTAGCTGAAACCATATATATTTCACCAGAGAGAAAATAAAATCAAAATTAATGATAATACCTTGCTTTTTATTTTTTATTTTTTTGTTATAATAATTTTTATGTCTCAAGATAGCACATTAAGTATTTAATAGATTCAGTCAAATTTTCCGGATCTTGAAGTCCTTTCACAATATATATGAAACGAACAATAATCCGATTCTATAAAATAAATTGCATCCAAAATCACCGCTCAAACAGTTAAAATAAAATTGACATATTTCCTTACTTACATTTCAATACGATAATTGCATAGTTATAAATAAATTGGTTATAATAAAAATAAGGTAACATATTCATCTTGTTGTTAGTCATTTAGTTTTCTTTGAATTTAACAAGTTCAATTCTAAAACCTATTAAATGAATACATTTTTTTCAAAAATTATTTGGTCGATTTGAAGTACTGGTTCATAAAACAATGAAATATCATAGTTATTAAGTAATGTCTAGCAGTACCTACCGAACGAAACAACCAGTCAATATAAAAACGCATACACACACATGCGCACGAATACACACACACACACACACACACACACACACACACACACACACACACACACACACACACACACACACACAAATATATGTATATATATGTGTGTGTGTGTGTGTGTGTGTGTGTGGAGGTGAGTTAGGGTTATTATTTTTGTCATTCAGAATCTAGTGTATTCTACCGGTGACTGCTGGTGTGAAAACTTTGAAGAAGTAAAATAATTCCTCTGCAAAACAAAACAAAACAAAGCAGAAACTGAAATGTAATCGCAGTGGTGTTAAAGGTACCCGTGGGTTATTGTACAGAGACACAAATATATTAAATGCGATAAAAGAAGTACAAAATTATCAAGTAATAGCACAGACACACAACAGGAAGTTTTACGGCATCATCACAAAACTATGAGTTGTGCATATTTCGTTTATGGGAGGCTTCATTCCACGACCTGCATTACTGTCTTTAAAGAAAAGAACAAATGAAAACCATAAAACCAGTTCAACGAAGTCATGTTTAGGATATGACGTCAATTGTTTTTTTTCTTGAACGGTTTCCAGTCACTCACTGCTTTCCTAATCTTTACAGCTTAGCCACCTTGTAAAAGCAAAAATTTATGAGTTTCCCCGAACTGACAGACATATTAGTATTGCATTGGGTTTATTTTAATTTCATTTTCTTTTACCAATATCTTATTTTATTTGTGTGACGTCTATGTCCACAGTTTACGTCAGTTGACGAACAGATTTAAGTTTTGAAACAAATGTATCGAGGGAAATGTAGAAAAATATTCGAAATAAGAACTGGAAGAATAACGACAAAAAATACGAGAAATGAACTCAAGAAGCGATCTTTAAAAACATTGAATAAAATCAAAGAAAAACAAAGGAAGAAAAAATAGAAATATGTACCGATTGTAATAAAAAAGAACAATGGCAGAATAGACAATATAGAAGTAACAAGTCAGGAGAAATAATGTTCTTATGCAGAAGAAAATATAACTCGAGTAAATGAAAGAGACTAGTGATAAAAAAATATATTTCAGAGATTATGAAGAAGACAAAGAGAATAAACAACAAAATATAACAAGAATCACAAAAACTAACGTAAAAAACTTAAGAAAAATATATATTGAAAAAAAAATGAAGGTTAGAAGTAAAAACATTATAAAAGTCATGAGACAAAAGTAAAACAAAATGAACACAAAAATAAATAAGTAAATTCATGTACGAATAAACAAAAGAAAGAAAGAAAGAAAGAAAGAAAGAAAGAAAGAAATGAACCAAGAAAAAATCATATAAAAAATGATAAATGAACACTGCTAAAAGTAAAAAAAAATCAATCTCTGAAGAAGGAAAAGAAATTTCATCCAAAAATTAGAAGAAAGTATAAATGATAACCCCAAAACTATAGAAAAGTTTCAGGCGATTTAATTCAAAATCATATATATATATATATATATATATATATATATATATATAAACAAAGACCTTTTAATTAACAATTTAAAATGAGCCGGTTTTTATTTGTCTGCACATAGTAAAACTCTTGCCATTATTGCTACTGAAGAATAATGATTCTATGTCACATTAATCCTTTGCATACAGTTAAATCGTTCCAAGTATTGCTATTTTAAACTAATATACTGATTTACAGTCATTTCTTTGTATCAGTTAAATGGTTTTTAGTATTGTAAATGAACAAACTCTTTTTGACCCATGGATGGGAACTTAAGATGTTCCATCACTACGGCTCTAAGAAAACTTTTTAAAAAATAGCTAAGAAGGGGTACACCACATTCCCGCAAACTCCAGGACTGGAGACACACTCTCAGATTGTTTAGTGTCATATTCAGTACACTTGTTTGGAGGTTTTTTTTACACCTCTTCAGAGATGCTGTCGACGTAGGCTGAAAAGAAATAAGTCAGAAACTATTATGAAATTGAGAGGTAGGCTTGTCAAAAAATAGTTTCAAATTTTAAAGAATAAATCCCCACAAAAATTCCAAAAAAAAAAATATGAAAAATTAATGGAATGAGAGTAATTAATATCAATGCTTTCAAAAATCACCGAAAATTGAGGTTAGACAGGTAATTTAGATGAGAAAATAATGCAATGAATTATAAAATGCTCTACGGAAAAGATCTGACGCACCTAGAGAATATGAATAAGTAGTTATTCACTAAACTTAGCAATGACATAAGACCAAGATGTATGGGACTTCTTGTGATACACGAAGTCACACACTGACCTGATAATCCTCAATGCTAATCTAACTGAGGTGCCCAAGAATATTAATATATGGGATGAAAAAAAGAAATAATTGACAATATATTTTTTTCTCTAAAATATGCGTTAACTCACCCATGCTGCCACGGGAAGGCGGCGAAACAAAGTAATGCTTGAAGTGGCATGATGCATTCCTTGAATTCAAAGCTTATCTCCTAGAGTGGTTGCTGTACCAAGACTTTAGTACCCATAACTAAGTTAGACGAGACGATATGGATTCATGGTTTTTACCACAGTCTCATCTTGTATTAGAACTTGTGTCGCAAATTTGACATGTTTCGACGTTAACTGCTACGCTTTGTGAACTTCCTATTCTATATGTATTCACCCAACTACTCCAACGAGCTCATGATACGACACAATCTCCATTTACATGTTAACATGTTTGGAATCAGTTTTCTTTTTCCTTGACTGGTTGTTATAACAAGATAAAGAGCTCAATCTAAACAACTATGTACCCATCGCAGGAAGGAGAATAGTTGGACTGGTACTTTCCCAAAAGCTATTAGCACTGTTCTAAATGCAAACTGCCATGTCTAGGATTTGAAACCGGTTTTTCAAGTCAATTTTCAATTACACCACCTCCTGTTTTTAGAGCAACTCAAACCTGGCCCGAATGATTAGATTGTCGAAAACACATGCAGTACTAAACTGATAATATATCCACATTTCTTATTGATAAGAGGTATGTTTATTTGGGCTGAACTCAAATATCGTTGAATTTAAATAACAAAAAATAGAACTTTCGTTAGTACTGAGGATAGACAAATATCGTAAAGAGTCTGCAGCCAGCGTTCCAGACTAAGCAGAGTAGCTTAGTAAAATATATTTAAAAAGTCTGGTATGTTTTCATTTTTAAACTTTCTTGAAACTTATACAATCACACAATTCAGCAGCACGACAATATAGACAGGAATAAGATAGCCCAGAAATGGATGGAATAAACTATTGGTAACATGCACGAAATTACGTTGTAAAAAAAAATCGATGTTGCGCAGTATATATAAAAGGTGGTTAACTATCAGATAAACTATTCGCCCGAGCAAGAAAACAATACTCTAGAAGAGTCACTCACTGTACACTATATTCATGATCGTACATACTGGGATATAGCCACGATGTGTGAATTATTCAGTGAAATTGAAAGTAGTTTAAGCTATATTACTTAAATGCAGTTTGTCAGATGCTGAATATATTGCATTTTATACATCCTCACGTATATACTGATATATATATATATATATATATATATATATATATATATATATATATATAGTGAGAGAGGGTATATATATATGTATGTATATGTATATAATATATACGTGGTGAATTCAATATGTTTCCAGCTTTTTTTTGTACAGGCTTTTAATATTGTTATAGACTCTTGAAAATTCAGTGTGTTAGTGCTATACATCTGATGAGATGACTGACCAATTTTTATGATTTCAGGTTCAAATTAACATCTTCAGCAGGAATTGGAATACACCAGACTAAATCCTGATTGTCAAAGCTGGTGAATTTCAAAAATGCAGTCTGACATTTTTGAAGAACGATATGCAATAGAATTCTGTTTTAAACTTGAAAAAATGACACAGAAACCTATGAAATGCTTCAGACTGTTTTAGGACCATCTTGCATGAATCGAGCATCAGTTTTTGAGTGGCATAAGAGATTCAAGGCACGGAGTCTGTGAGGGATGATGATAGGTGTGGGAGGAATAAGGAAGTCAATACACCAGAGTTGATTAGCTGAAGAGTTAGAGTTAGGGTTAGGGTTACTATGTTGAGGTTTTAAGGGAGTCCTGTAAGAGATTCATTCGGAAAAGGCCAGCATTCTTCAAATCGGGTCAGTGGCATTTCCTCCAGGACAATGCACCAGTCCACAACTCCATCCTTGTTACAGACTATTTGACTAAGATGGGCATCAACATAGTTCGTCACCCTCCCTATAGTCCAGGCCTTGCTCTTTGTGACTTTTGGTTATTCCCTAATCTCAAAGGTTGAAGATATGAGACAATTAAGGAGATAAAAGAGGCAGTGACGAAGGTCATTGACACGCTCATAGAAGAGGGCTTCTAAGGGGCCTTCCAGAAGTTGTTGGAACGGTACAAAAAGTTCATTGCAGCCGGAGGAGACTACTTCGAAAGGGACTAGAGTTTCATGTGTGTACTAAAATAAAAGTGCCAATACGATAAAAGTCTGGAAACTTATTGTATTCACCTGTTTTTTGTTTAATGCCGCTTTCTTTGCTGCAATTCAACCCATCACTTCATGTTATCGAAGTATGGGTTAAATGGTATCTACTGAGATCAGTTGCACTCATCAATCACAAGTCTTGTAATCTTCATCATCTGAGCTTTTGCTCTCCTCATCAATATCCGTAGCATCCTGTACTACAACTTACGAGGGTTACCATATCTTGGTCCATTCAAAACACTTCCAGTGCCTTGGAACTTCGAGAGGGTTTCTGAGTTGCTGTTTCTTGAAATTCAGTGTTCCTTCGCTATAAGATTGCTGGCTGATATTCTTGACCTATCTTTGTACTTTTTTCTTTGAAAGATTTTTTCCATACTATCAAAAGTAAGTGTTTTAACTGCATTTAAGGAAAATCGTTGCTGTTGCAAAAAATATTTACACATTTGTAGTGGAACATTTTTCTGCTTTAAAATGCTACATCTTGACTGGCTTATATGGGGTTGTCGGAATTTTTTGCACGGCCATTTTTCAAGACAGTTTCGAACCTTCCCTTCTTATTAAGAACACCTGTCGCAAAATACAATGATTAGTTATGGAAATTACTCTAAAAGGGGCAAAGTTTCGTCCGTAAAAATGCATTAGAAAATAAACACTAAGTTGGCATTTATTAGGAATTTACAATAGTTTAAAGTTACCGAAGTCTTTTGCACAATATAGAATACACTTTGCCAGATAATCCTGATGTCTAAGAGAAGAAAACTCTCTTTCTTTTTAAGAATTCTCTCAAACACACACACACACACACACACACTGATGCACGTGCACACACACACACACACAAACACACAGACACACACACACAGACGCAAACCCACGCACAGACACACACACACACACACACATATATGTATATATATAATTGCATGTGTGTAAACGCATATATCTGTGTACTTACTGATCTACCTTTTTAGTCCACATACTGGTTTGCGAACGTCTCATAGAATCTTGCTGTTTTTCTTTATTCTTTCGGATAAACATTGCTTCATGATGGGATCGGTAATGGTGTCAAGTAATGTTTCTACATTTTTTTAATGGCATCTAGAAATAGAGACAACCTCTGCAATGTTCTTCTATCAACTTTGTTCATTATTGTCTAGCTCCTTTCCTCTACAATTTTGGCATTTTGTAATATACCTTCTCGTTAAAAGAATATATTTTTCAGCTCGAAACCACTTAAACCGACCAATCAAACGACATGACTTTTGTTGCTAAAACCTATGTGGCCGCATTTCCCACATACAGTAAAATGCTTGCTCCACAGCAGAAACCAAATCAGAAGATTAAGTATAGTTTATAGGCTCGCACATTGGCATAGTAGGTAGGGTGTTCGCCAATGGTCCCAGGGACTTTGGTTCAGTCCCAGGTCGCGTCATACCAAAGACTAAAATAATGGAACTTGATATCTTCTTGCTTAAGACTCAGCGTTATAAGGTACGTATCAAGGTTAAAGTGGAGCAATCCAGGGAAAGGTGTAGCGCTCTCCTCTACACCTTGTTGTAGCAACTATCGAAAAGGGAGCCTTCGGGTCACCTTTATAATTGTTATTTTGCCGACCGTTATAAAAGAAATAATTTTCTATAATCACTTGGAACACTAGGGAAAAACTAGAAAATCGACTCTAATCTTTCTCTTTTTATTTATTTCGGTACAAGAAGGGAACAAAAAGTTGATTGTGAATAATATTTAAAGAATTTTAGGGAATTCTATTTCGGTGATTATTTCTAAAAATGCAGCATTGATTTTCAACCAAAATAATTCACTTGGATGTATTTACCTAACCCCTCCATCAAGGTCCGAATGCGACGTGATGCAAATTTTTTAAGCGGAGTAAACTTGTTCTTAATTGAGAAAATGGTTTCTCCCTGATCGGATACTAAATCAAAGTTAACTTCTGTCTTCCCTAACTATTTACGCAAAGCTAACGTTCACAAGAGCATAAGTACGAAGTAAAAAACAAAAAAAGGTAAATCTCCGAGTTGAACACGATGGAACATGTAAATTTGCTAAGACGATGAATGTTACCGCATGCGACTTGCGTATAAAACGTTTTGCTTCTTAAATAAAAAAAAATTAACGATTTCCACAAATGATTTATTTTTTTAAAAAATACCAGTTTAAAGATGACTCAGATCAAATTGGAAATGTTTGAAACAAAGTTGAAACGATTTTGACACAAGTTTATTGCAAACTTAAATAGCAAATATCCGGCTTCAGTGTAATCTTATTACAATATTTGATAGTAAACAAACGTTTGTATTCGCTCGTCAAGATGCGGGAAAAATTAAAATCAATATTTGATTAAAGAACATACTGTATTTTACGAAATACAATCTAAATATGGATCTGATTAGAATTCCACTGACCATATTCAAATTGATCTTGTGGCAAACAAGTTCACTAACCAATATTATCTTAAAGGTGCGAGAAGGCGGTTGATAAGGATCTATTTCGCTGAAATAGCAATACTTGAAACCAACAAATGAGCTCTAGCTCGTTTAAGAATAAAATATTTGTTTACAAATCGTATGTGTGTGTGTGTGTGTGTGTGTGTGTGTGTGTGTGTGTGTGTGTGTGTGTGTGTGTGTGTAAAAATATTCTTTTCGAAATAGAGATTTTTTTTTCTTTTAGATGTGTCTCCGTAATGACCAGGTTCGTACTGAAAAGTTACAGACAGATGCAGAAAGAAGATCAATATTGCTTAATACTTATAGATAAAACATGGAATGACGAACTAAATAAATCATCAACCAGTTATAGTTTTAAATAGATAGATAGATAGATAGATAGATATGATACAACATGTTATCATATGGATTTATTGATAGATTTGGGGACGCTAATTGCGTCACGCAAATTCAAAGGAGAGCGCTACCAGCGGAAGTGGAATTTTAAAAACATGTGTTTCGTTTAGGTAACTTAAACGCTCAGATGAAGGTTTAAAAACTGAAACTTCAATGTTGGCAAATATTTCGACGAATAAAATCAAACTCTAAAGACCTTGTGTTTTTTCATCTCAATACATTTTTATACAGTTGGATTTATTTCCCAAATAGATAGATAGATACATAGATAGATAGATCCAGACAGACAGACAGACAAAGAGAGAGTGAAAGGTATACTATCAATATTACAATGACAGCATTACGCAAGTTTTTTGCTTTTGAATGCTAAATATCCGAAAGATATTTAGAAATATTAATTGTTAAAAGGAATTTTTCCTTCCTTCTAATATAGTCGGTACATTCAGTGAATGTGATTGGAAAGCAATAAATAAATATACAGTATTTATATTATTTTCATAATAGGACAAACCAAACGAAAATGTTGTTCGATTGTCAAGCAACAGCATTCAGATATATTTTTTCCAGGAGAAATTTGCCCGAGATGTTTTATTAACTTGTATCAATATAGTGAATCTCTGATTCTAACTCGAATGAGTGCCTTATGATTTGACATACCTTCCATAACCTTGTCTTTTAAATGAAAGTTCTATCGTGAGACATCGACAAATAAGAGCCAAACAATTTTTTTCTAATTAGAAATCGATATTTTCTATTTTTTCAAAATAAATATATTTTTAGAAATTTACCAAAACAAAAATAAGATTAAAACATCGATTCATCAACTTCAAAAAATGAAGTCTTCGTGTAAATACATTTATCTGCTTCTTCATTTATATATTTAGTTTGTCTTATACTTTATCCGTAAGTACCAAAATTATTTGTGTATAAAACGCACCATTAAAAAATTATCTTAAGAGTTAGGGGTGTGTATTATATATGATGACTTCATAATTCAGTTTTTCCCGGCCGCACATCTCAACATATTAAAGACTGGATGATCAAAAGAATTTAAGGTCTACATTGTTTTACGCAGTTATAGAAAAATAACACTTAATGAGAACTAATTTTCGTTGCAAACGTACTCCATCTTTTTGTGAACATCTCCGTGTTTTTGCTCTGAATACTTCGTAAATTTTGTGTTTTAAGACATGAGATAAATTATGTAAATTTTCATTTTTATTCAGTATGAACCGATAAAAGATTAAATAAATGTTATATTCGTTTAGATCCTACTATAGCAACAAGAATTATCTGCCAACTGAAAATAATAAAACATTACGTCACCACAACATACCACAGACAAGCCAATCAAAATATTTTGATCCAGACTGCTGCTTATGTGCGTTCCGCTTGCAAAATTTAAAATATTAGAAAAGAAAGAAGATTTTTTCCCATTTGCTGTCGAAAAGTATAGAGACATTTTCTCTTTCCAATTTGGGCTTTATTTTCCACATATAACTCAAACATTCCTAATTTATTTTTGACTTTAAAATACACACAACTTTCTCTAGATGGGCTGGGGCTTTTTCTTTTGCGAGAAGACTTTTTTGTGGTTGACGTAATGTTTTTTTTTTATTTTCTGTTAGGAGAACATTAAAATACACACACAGCCATCCCTAGATGGGCTGGGACTTTTTCTTTTGGAGAAGACTTCTTTTGTGGTTGACGTAATGTTTTATTATTTTCTGTTCGCAGGTAATTTTGGTAAATTAAAAAAATTCAGTGCATGTTATACGCGATATTTTTCCAGAATTCTGTTGTCCAGAGTTAAGGATGAGGGTTATACATGAGTGGGTTTTAATGACAAAAAATTAGAGTATAACCTGACTATAATTTTTTTTTGCATTTTTATTAAAAATATGTACTTATGTTTTTAGTCTTTGTATGATTGTGCAACTTCCCTTATAGTTATCTAAATATTTAATCAACAATGAGTATATAAGTACATATGCTAGATTCTGGCATAACTGTGACTGAAACTGATAAAATAAAAACTCAAATACTTCCACAATTACCCTGCAAAAATAGATTAAACGATCCAGGTGCTAAAAATACGCAAGGTCAAGTAATTTGAAAGATATCATTTTTTTTTTAAATAGTGATATTTTAGATAACAGAAGATGAAGGAAAATTGAATGAACATTCCGCGAGAAAATAGATGAAAGGGAAAACAGAAAAGGTAATATTTCAATTCAAAATGTTCGCGAAAGATATTTTGAACTTTCCATTTGTGGCTCCAAAATTTTAAAGAATCGCCAACAAAAAGCCTTTTATTCTACTTGACTAAGGATTTGAATTAATCACAGCTGACCTTAAATGTTAGGAAATGGTCGAGAAGATTTTGAGGAAAATGATATAGAATCGTTGAAATATGGGTCCTCTCTTAAACTGAAGTCTTATTTGTCACGTGTCTCTTGGATTGTTCCACTGAATAAAACAACCATAACAATCCCTACAGCAGTAACCACCACCACCACCAACGATGATAATAACAGCAGCAATCTACTGCCCTACTAATAAAATTAACAGCCTTAACAACCACCACCACCAACAACAACAAACACAAAAACAACCATAACTAACAACAACAATAATAAAAACGTGACAGAACACCACAAAGAACAACATTTGTAATAACTGCTGTAACCGCCACTACCACCTCTGCTACCACCACCAACAACAATGACAAAAGCAGCAACCACCTCCAACAATAACAATAATTACAAAAATAACAACCACAATCCACAACAATAATAATAACAACACCATCTCTACTACTACCACCATCATAGCCAACCAACAATGACCACAAAAGTAGCAACCACCGCCACCGACAGCACCACCAACAATAATAATGGCAACAGTTGCAACCATCCCCACCAAAAACCAACAGCAACAACAGTGATGACAACAATGCAACAAACACCACTTCCAACAACAACGACAACAGTAATGAAAAAATTGCAATCATCATAAAAAACAACAACACTATTATGTCAACAACAGCAACTGTCACCACTACTGACAGCAATGATAATAAACGCAGTAAGTTCCACCCACATCAAGAATAATAAAAAGAAAAACAGTCACCACCACGAGCAACAACAACTGTACGTCTGAAAACACCAGCAATCTCCGCCAATAACAGCAATAAATATCAATTTTGGTTTGGTTTGTTTTTATGGCATATCAACTATTGCATGACATCCAATGCCAAATCCATTTTTATTCATGGAAACAGTTCTATTTCAAACAATTCAATTTCGCATAAATACACCATTTCAATGTCAAAAAAACAATACTATTTCAAATTCATAAGTACACAGTTTACTTCTATTCGACCTAGTGATAGGACCTTATCAGGTGCTACTACTCTGAGCCAAAATGAACCTTGGAACGATGGCAATAAAGGGGTACTCTGCATTCCCCCAAGCTCCGGAATTATTGGGACCTCACTATCACATTGTTTAGTGTCATATCCAGAACCCTCGTTTCGGGAGTCAAACCACTCTGCATAGATGCAGTCTGTGTATTCTCCAGTCTCCTTTATTTATCTTCATGTTATGTTCCTTTTTTTTTAATTTACATTTTATTTTCAAGGTTATTTGTCATAATCACCGGTGCTTAGCGTCTTTCTTGAATTAAGTGAAGTTTGTTTCTGGATTGGATTTATACAGCATTTAAACGAAGATATAAATATTCAACCTATTCTTTCACTCGGAATTAATTGTTCTTGTCGACCATTTAGATTGATAATTTTATCTTGGATATTGGATTTGCTAAGTTTTAGTATTTCCTATGTGAAGTTCAGTGAAGTTCTACATGTGGTTTTTCGAAAAGTTGACTTTGGGATATCTGTTTCATGGTATATCAAACTTCGTGCTTTATCTAATGCCAAAGATATCCTTTGAGAAAAAACAATAATAGTACGATATAAACTACAGCTGCCGGAATTAGAACCCAATTTTGGATTAGTTTATTTTCGTTTAGTTTAGCGTAGTTATACTAAATATCATATTCTGTTCACACACACACACACACACACACACACACACACACATATATATATATATATATATATATATATATATATAAGAAAAAACAAAAATCGGCCACATTAGGATTATACATTTATTTCCATCCTGTTATGGGTATTGATAAATATCAATAACAACAAAGAAAACAAGTCTCCTTCAGATCCAATGGATCAATTAAATGACACACAGAAAAGACACAAGAAGGAAGGGTGGGAGGAGCTAGAAGTGGGCTGAAGAGTTACTTCTTCAAATAAATGAATATATTCATAATCCTAATGTGACCGATTTTTGTTTTTTCTTAAAGAAATTATTGCTCTGTGATGTAAGTCACATTGAGCTCTTTACCAGGAAAATTTTAAATGTTCAAGTGGAATGATTTTGTCCTGACGGAATTATTCCTGACTCCGGTTAATCTGAACTGAATATATATATATATATATATATATATATATATATATATATATATATATATATATATCGTAAGTGAATTGATAGTAGGTAACATAATTAAAAACCAAGCTCGGTTGATATATTCAGGCATAAATGGATGGTTTCAATCATTCTTTATGAACACTAATAATTCTATTTAATATTAATCTTTTGTTTGCTCTCCGTTACATAGTTTTTAATTTAGGCTCAGTTATTTTCTGTTAATGGCTTATTAGCCTTAATAGATCATTTAATGGCAAGACCATTCATAAAGAATAACAGCAGTGGTATTATTTAGCCTATAGTTGGACGGATAAACGGGTTATTACTCTTCCTAGAAGTATTCGTCAGAAAGTGAATGCAAATGCATAATTATAGTTGGAATTCGCTAACTATAATCCAGTACGTTATTCATTATTCGGTATTACTATTTTACACTAATTGTTATATTTGCACCCGTTAAAAAAAGTTTCTGGATTGCTATTGCTTGCATATAGTTAAATGATTTCAAGTATTGCTATTTTATATTACTAATTCTTTTTAATATAAATCAGTCATTAGCTTGCCGTTATATTGTTTCAAGTATTGCTATCAAGCATTATTATATCTATTTGTGTACAGTTAAATGGTTTCAAGTAATTGATATTTGCCATGTGCTCGCTGTTACATGGTTTCAAGTATTTCTACTCAACACAAAAATTATATTTGGTATTAATAATACCCAGTAATATATTGAACAGTTTTATTTGACAAATAGATTGGACCCTAGAAGGTTCTTCCTCTCTTGATCCGGGTGGAACGGAGAGTAATGGTATTGATGGTATAATTAATATTTCCAAAACTCCAGGACAGGAGCCTCACTATAAGATACAATTTGATATCATGCCCGGAAAATTTTTGATTTGTATATTTTCATATTTTTTAGTAGTCAGGTATAAGTAAAAGTAATAAATAAAGTTAGCGACCATTGTCGAGGGCAATCCGAAGCCTCCCTTTTCAATAGCTACTACACCGAGGTGTAGTGGAAGGCGCTACTCTTCTCCCTGCATTGCTCTACTTTACACGTACCTTATATAACTGAGTGTTAAGCAAGGAGGTATCAAGTATCATTTTTTAAGTCTTTGGTATGACACGACCCGGGATTGAACAGATTCCCCGGACCATTGGCGAACACTCTACCCACTAGGCCAATGAGCCGGTACTATAATCAGGTAAAGGGTACCCATAATTACAAATCTTACGATAGTTTTCATATTCCACCTGCATTTTATTTCTCATACATTTTATATTCTGATAACCTTTAAATTTTTTTTTTACAGCAACATTGTTGTCAGATGGATAAGTTATGTCAGTGATGTTCCAATGTTCTTTTCATCTACTTTATCTGATAGACGAAGGGAAAAATCACGCTGAAAGTACTGAGTACGGTAAAAGACAAAGCCGTGGAAAATATATCCAGGATGTACGTTTTGCTTTATGGTTATCTCTGTAGAAAATGAAATCGATAACTCGAGTTCAAATCCTGGACAAGGCATTTTTTTTTATTTCATATCGCATTAACACTTTTAGCAAAGGGATGAATCCCTCTTTCTGCCACCATGTATGGTTAAACATAAGGGGTTTTAGCCTTTATTTGGCAACCAGTCCAGGAGAAGTCTGTGTTAAACAGATATATTCCTCTTAAAACTTGGCAAAGCGTTACATTTTCTTTTTTCCAGAAGGTTGAGTCATTATATATATTCTTTTTTCATAAACCAAATCTGGTCTTTTTGAAGTCAAAACTTTTACCTCCTAGGTGGCCATTTATGCTTTTATGTTCGGCCTCCCATCACGAAAACTGTCAAAGTTAGACGAACCAGACATACAGGACACTCCTGGACAAGCAGGGACAAGTGATGTACTGTTATGGACCCCCACATATGGCCGGGCAAAAGCAGGACGACTAGCTCGAACATACATTCAGCAGCTATGTGAGGATACGGGATGTGGACCTGAAGACCTACTAGAAGCGATGAACGATAGGGAGAAGTAGCAAGAGAGGGTCAGGGATATCCTTGCTAGCGGCACGACATGATGATGATGAATATATAAACAAGATAACAAAAATCAAATATTTTAAAGCAAGGATTAATCAAGGTAAGAGATAGATATTCTAAATAGAAAAAAGCCTTCAAGATTATCTATTTTCTTTTCGGTTTCGATCCAAAGTAAGAAAAAAAATAAAATCATATTTATCTGAAAAATTTTGTATTAAAGATAACACATTCAATCTTATAATATAAAATTAAATCACCGGAATCGTTTTAATGATCAATTGCCTCTCGCTTGAAGCAACTCACTGTATCGAGTTACAAAAAAGTTTTATGAGCATAATTGCTAATATTTGCTATGAAATTTTCAACAAATTATTTACAAGAAGCTCCACATTGATTTGCTGAAAAACCAATTTTCTACCAATTTTCTACCCAACCTCACATATAAAAAAGAAGAGAATTACGAGGCAATGTACCAAATGATAACTCGCTAAAATAAATATGTTGAATACCTAAGCACACCAGAGTAAAGAAAATTTCTTCCATGCATTTTTCATGACTGCCTTCGTAAATACACCTTAATTCTCGAAAATAAACCAATGCTGGCCAATATCCTAAATGATTAATCAAAACAGATTTAAACTCCGCCAATATTTTGTTGAAATCTTAATGGCAGTCTTAGAGCAAATGCCATGACCAGCCATTACCGTATAAAAGTCCTAAAAGAGGGCACTGGAGAAATTGCCAGGTTCAATTGCCCGCATATTTAAGGAATAAGCACTGTCTTTCAAAATGCTTTTCTCAAAAAAAGAGTTAAATAACATTATCAAGTTTATCATAACGGTCTGCGTATTCTGGATTTTCTGCAAATTGTATTATTTTAAAACCTTCTAATCCTAATTTATGACAACCAAAATACCATAAAACTATACACATTGCGTTCTCAATGTAGACGGGTTGCTTGTGCTTGTGGTTCCTAAATTGTCCCTATCTCAGAAATGTACTCTCTCAGTCAGATAGTGCCATATAATAAGCAAACTGCACCTCTGCTACAGTAATTCCTCAACGCAACGAGTGTGCATGGTATGACGCCGATCAATCTAATCGGAAACTTTGGAGAATGTTGATTACTCCTTCATTGACATTACTATCACTTACACTGTAACCGGGAGAGGAAGTACCTGTTAGGGTCCCATTTCTGGTCAAATAGAGCAATTCAATTATTTACTCTACTTGAAACCATTTAACTGTGCACAAATGAATGACAAATATTAAATAGAATCGTTAGTGTTCGTAATGATTGAAACTATTTAACTGTTGGCCATAAATTGACTTCTGGACACACACACATACACTCTGTCTCTGTCTCAGTCACACACACACACAAGCTCATATATATATATATATATATTTATACACACACACACACACACACACACACACACACACACATATATATATATATATATATATATATATTATATTTGGCAATAAATTAACCACGCGGGTTGACATGTTATAAAGCAAAATCAAACCAGAAATATACCGGTATATTTTTGCTTAAGTTTTTTGATCTGATAGAAACTGAATATTTCAACGTGATTTTACCGTACGTCAACCAGATATTATTAATAAAAATAAGTATTATGATGTCGTTGACATTTCATATCTATCTGACAAAAACCCTTCCAGTTAAAGCATCTAAAGATATAAAAAAAGTATACGAAATTAAGTATTAGAATATGAATGTAGTCGTCAATCTTGTAATTTTATGTGCCTTCTCCAGGGTAGAATAATATTTCAAATAGATTAAGTCATGTTTTTGAACTGGTTTGTGCTAATATCTCGGCCTTAAAATCTGTAAATAAAGAACGAACATTATATGAAGGAAAACGAATGAAATTACTCGTGGCATGAACATGATACGGATACGTAGAAAAAGATAACTATAGAAGAAACAAGATCTCTATTAATAGTAGCAAAATAACTTCAAAATCATTAAAAGTCAAATTGATAATACGCAGGTAAATTTCAAGTGAAGGTGAAGCAAACAGCTTATCATATAATTAAATAAATGCAGAAATTTGACACGAAGACAAATAACAGGTATAAATAGGATAGAAACGTGAGTAATTTAGAATTATACATGAAATTGAATTTTGACCATACTGGTGTAAGAACAAGAATAAGTCCGAGAAATTAAACAGAATTTAGGGATAAAATATACCACACAATCTTGAAATCACACCTAGTGTTATTAAGAAGGAAAATCTTGTTAGCTGGTAGATTTTGCCTTTTCAGCAAACTTCAATGGGAAAATCAAAGAAATGAAACCTTTACAAATACATGGATGATGCCAGAGTGCTAAAACGTTATGGAACCCGAGAGTGACGGTGATAACAATTGTAGTCAGAGCCCTAGAAACGGCCCCATGAATCAGAAGAGGAGAATGGGGGAGTTCAGTGGAGTAATCAAGACCATTCTGAGCTCAACATTGTTAAAATCAGCTTGGAAATTCAGAAGAGAACTGGTAATCCGATGAGACTTGTTCTTACTCTGATTCATGAGAAAATACCATCAGGGTTGTAGAAAAAAATCGAAAACAAACACTATAATAATAATGAAAATAGATGATACCCAGCAGAAAGAAATGAAACGATTAAACATATAGTAAGCGAACATAGTACGCTATCACAAAAAGAGTATAAAGATTAACCACGACTGGGTAGGAAAGTTGATTCTCTGGGTATTGTAAAAAGACTTATTTATGACAAAACTACTAAATGTTCCATGTACAAAACATAATCCGTCGTAAAAAAAAAGAGACGCATAACATTATCTGGGATTTTGAGATGCAAATATACCTTTTTATTCTAAACAGAGACTCAGCCCTCGTGCTGATTAAAAGAATAAAAATTTAAACTTAAAAAAAGAAAACTTATAGTCTAGTGGATTTTTGAGTTTCAGCGGACCTCTGAGTAAAAACACAACAAAGCTAAAATATAGAAAAATACTCACATCTTGCCTTACAAGTAAAACAAATCGTGAAACACAAGGTTGAATGTGATATCAATAGTAGTTGGTTCGCTTAAAACAGTCCTCAAAGGCTTGAAAAATCATTTTAACAACAGGGAATCGAAAGGAAGATCGAAACCAGCCAGGTTATTGCATTTTGGAGATCAGCTACAAAATTGAGAATAGACCTAAAGACCTGAAGAGACTGTCTATCACTCAGACTCAAGAGAAATCCTCAAAGACAACGCTGGTGTGGCAAACGCGCCAGGAGTAAAATAATGTTTATTTGTTTGTTTGTTTTTTTGTTTGGCTTTATGGCATATCAACCTTTGTAGGTTATTTAATGCTAAATCCATTCGATACAAATAGACAGCTCTAATTCAGAAAATATTGTTTAGTATGAGAATAGTTTTTTTACACGCAGTTAAATGTCAAAACAGTTCCATTTCAAGCAATTGAGCTTAGTATTAGTAGACAGTTTAATTATATTTTCCCCCTAGATAGGACCCTAACAGGTACTACCACTCCGGGTCGGAGTGGATATGGGAGCGATAGCAATGAAGGGTTATACCGCATTCCCCAAAGTTCCAGCATTATTTGGACCTCATCATCAGATTTTTAGTATCAGCTACAGGATAATCGTTAGTAGGGGGTACTTACACCTCATCAGAGAAGCAGTCGGTGTATTCTACAGCCCCAGCCGACTGGGCAAAGTTAAATAATGATAACTGGTTATGCTTTTATGTTAAGTAAAAAGTTACCATGTTTTGATATTTACTAACATTTGTAATAACAATGATAATAAATTTTCGTTTTCTTTAATGTTTTTTACTGAACGTGTTTTCTTTTTAACTATAAGAGAAAACAAGAAAGGAACATTCGTTGGTACCTCAAAGTGGTTCTAATTCTTTCCAAGCTGAAAGTAACTGTATCTTTCACCAATATTAAAGTAATGCATAAATATATTCATTTTGCGAACTGTAAACTCGTAGACGTATTCTGCTCAGGAATATTTGTTTTTGTTGTTTCGATAGAAACCGAATTCAATAAGATGGCTGCAAAAAAAAAAAAAAAAAATGAAAGAAAAGAAAAGAAAAGAAAACAGAGAAAATAGATTATAAACGCTAATATCGAAACAAGACATCACAGCAAAAAGATTTTCATGTTGTCCATGGTGATATAAACACGTACATCAAGTTACATTTGAACAGAAAATGTTTAACGCAGCCAATGAAAATATAACAGAATAATATGCATTTTGTTTTTATCTCAAGCGTACATTATCTTTACGCAATTTTTTTAAATAATGTCTTTTATTTCTTATCTGACAATTTTTATACCATTTTTGGAATAATTTTCATTGATTCATTTCAACGGTATGTCAAATCATTGAGGCTCAATATATCTGTTGAGATTGGTATCGTGTTCATTGTTCTTTAATATAAGATTTTTGGAGTTGTTTCTTAACGTCTGTTGTTTTTTTAATCATTTTCGGTGAAACTGTTTCCTTGAATACGAATCATTTTAAATATATATACTTGACCCATAGAGAAGATCAGGACAAATACTACCCGATCGGGTCAGAGTGGACCTAAGAGTAATGATAATGAAGGGATACTCCACACTCTCTTGATCTCCAAATCTAGAGTTTCATCATCAAATGTATTTTAGTGTCATACTGAAGACACCTCTTCTGGGGGGAATGTTACCCCCTTGCAAGAGATACTGTTAGCGTACTCTTCACCGTTATAATACTTAAATGAAAACATCGCTCAAGAGTATACAATCAGAATAAAAATAAATCTTTTTTTCATTATTTTCAGAGTTCTATTTGTGAAATACCGACTTAAAAGAACTGCTGAAATCTTCCTCAATCAGAACAAATTGAGTCTTCTCTTAATGCTTTTTTGTTTTCTTGAGTAATTATTCTAGGATAGTCTAAATTTGGTCAAGACGTTACAAGTTATACCTTTCGAAGTCAATTTATATTTGTTTTTGTGGTAATGTGTTTGGTCAATCTTCTAAGCGATGATAGTCGTAGAAATATATTTGGTTTATACATATCCGTACGATCTCCTTTGATATTTTGTTTAGTTTAAATATTTGAAAAGTTTTAATTCATTCGGTATTATTTTAAATGTCTTTACTTTATAGGTGATGAGCATTTGCTTATAGAAACTCAAGTTGGTTGATTTTTTGTTTGTTATTCAATGATTTAGTTTTAAAGTTTTCCAAAGTGCAATCTAAAAATCTAAAATAAAATCAAAAACACCATTTGCTGACATGTGCTGTTAATAAAGAATCGATGTTTGCCAAATATTTCCATTCTTTTAACGCATTTATTTCTATTTATTACTCCAAGTAATTTTACTCAAAGAAAAAAGGCGAAAATCTTTCAGCGCTAAATGCAAATTGCGTTTTGTAATTTATTGATTTGTTTGAGTTTTATTCGCAGACAAATGAAGCACGCCATTAGTGACGTCACATGGCCTATTTGATTCCGCGTTATTTTCAAGGAGCTTCGGTATAATTTCTTTAATATATTTCACTAAAAGTTTTGGTGAATTTAAACATATAAAAAATGTCCAATACACAATAGAACAATCTGATCAACATGGGAATGTATCGATTTTTTTGAATTAATAATTATATTATAAAATTTAACTTAAAGTATCTACTTTAATTTTTCCGCTGTTGTGATTGTTTTTTTAAACATTGGAGTTTATTTTGTTTTTAACGATTGCCTTAATTCTAATCCAAGCTCACCATTTTTTGTTTTACAATGTGCCCTACATCTAGATTAATTTGAATATATATATATATATATATATATATATATATATATGTGTGTGTGTGTATGTGTGTGTGTGTGTGTGTGTGTGTGTGTGTTTGTATAAAAAGCTCAATCACTGATATTGCACACTATTTAATAATTACACTAACGTTGATCCTCAATTAACACACCAAATCAGCTTGTGAGAAGCATAAACGTCTACAACACACACTCACACACATACACACACACACACGCACACACATAAAATATATTGAAATCATTTCGCAGGTCAATAAATTTGGCAATTTCAATAGAAATAACCGCAAACTTTCACAGAATGCATTGAAACAAATAAAGTTTTTTTTTCATATCACGGAAGAGGACAGTATATGCTTATCTCAATGAGAACCTACAAGAGCACTGGATCGGGCGTTGGAGTTCAAGACAGATTTCTGTGGAAAAGCCGCCCCTGTCACCGGACCTGACACGTGTGGTTTCTTTTAATGGGGATATGTGAAAGGGCCAGTCAATATCTCCCCCCACTTCCTGCTGGTGTTGCTAAACTCTTGCAGAGTATCAATTCCGCTTTGGATAGTATTATCGGAGACATGGTACAGCGTGTTTGGCAATAGCTTAAATTCCGATTTGAATTGTGCCATGGCACAGGCGGTGCATATATTGAACACGTATGATTTTCAACAACTAAACTGTTCAATTACATTGATTTTGACTTATTAGCTTTCAAAACAATTGCTTTTAAACTGATGTCAAACTTTTTGGATTCACTATATATATATAAGTTTCGGCTGAATATTTTCCAGGCAAATCAAAATACTTCCATTGAATGTGACCAAATGAGGTTAACTGTTTATTTCTTGCAATTCAATTTTTTCCCATCGGTATGGCAGTGCTTGTATTTCAATGGTCAAAATAGCCATCAACAACAGATAGGAACTTTTCATTCTATGATATCATGATTTTTCCTGACCATGCTTGTGCACGTATATATATATATATATATATATATATATATATATATATATATATATATCCCCATAAGAATTGATAGCATTTTTTAATACATACTACTCTTGATTCATTGGGTAGTCTTTGTCAAATCAGTTAGAATGGAATTGATCCCGATAAGATCCTACTTGCTTTCATTCTCCCCCCTTACACTGATTTGAGAAGGCATGACCTGTAAAAGTTCCACTAAGTATTGAATATTCTATAATAATGACACTTAATACGAAGAATAGCACTTTTTGAAAGATGCAAATTTGTCTGCGTAGAATCAGCATATTTCAAAAGAAAAGGGTTGCATTGCTTTGATCAAATTTACAATATTCAAGAATAATAACTCTTATAGTGAAAAAAATCATCTTCAAGGTATGTAAATATATCTCCAGAGAATCAGCATTCATCTATCTTTGTATTGCGAATTACAGATATAATCTAAGATTTGAGCTGAATTCAAAAATCACCTGATTGTCAAAAATCTCAGATATCTCTTTGTAAATTTTATATAATCTGAAATAATAATCAAAGATAACAATTTTTAATCGAATAATAGTTCACACTGTTTTTTTAAAGATCAAGTAGATAACAATATATATATATATATATATATATATATATATAATCTACGAACGAATTGAGATCTCTGATATCCGGTAAGGTATAAAATGTAAACAAACGGACGCTGCTGCAGCTACTTAATACCTGATAATTCCATAGCTGACGTTGTAAAGTTATTGGCCGAGCGGTCTGATACTAAGGTAAAGTTGGGCGGGTTTAGATCCCAGATCCAAGCATCCTACATATCTAGCCACAATGAGTTGTGATACAACTAAACAGTCTGTTTTTGGATGACAATATATATATATATAATTGAATACAAAAATACCTTTTAATCCGTAAAACCTTTACAGTCTCTCTGGTTACAAATATAGAGCAATGTCATGAAATATTTTAAGCTTAAAAGAAAAATATAAGAAAAAAAAAAAAAGAATTCAAAGTGTTTCTAATAATTACAGTTATTTTAAAAGCTCATTGAGGAGTAATGTTATATAATGAGTCGTGATATTTGGTTTAGTTTGCTGTTGTTTTAAGGTACATCTACTCTAGTAGATTATTTAAAACCAATTTCTTTTTTCATATATATATATATATATATATATATATATATATATATATATCTTTATGCGTTATCTTTTATATATATATATATATATATATATGTGTGTGTGTGCGTGTGTGTGTGCCCCTGGACAAAAATATAAGACCACCCTCAAAAATGAAGAAAAATATTTTTTTTACAACTTTTTGATTATGAAAAACTGATATATGAAAGGTAAGGTCAACAGCCATTTAAATTTGAAATAAGAAGAAATTTAAATTCATTCCTTTTTGTACGAGGATCATTAAATAAGTTTCCAGGCTTTTTTTCGTATGGGCACTTTTATTGATAGTACACACATGAAACTCTAGTCCCCTTCGGAGTAATCTCCTCCGGCTGCAACGCACTTGTACTGTTCCAACAACTTCTGGAAGGCCCCATGAAAGTCCTCTTGTGTGAATCGCTTATGCGACTCAAAAACTGATGCTCGATTCATGCAAGATGCTCCAATAGCAGTCTGAAGCATTCCATACGTTTCTGTGGCATGTTTTCCAAGTTTAAAACATAATTTTATTGCATATCGTTCTTCTAAAGTGTCCTCATTTCCAGATTGCATTTTTGAAATTCACCATCTGTGACAATCAGGCTGTTGTAGGGTGTATTCCAATTCCTGCTGTAACTGTTTCTTTGAACCCGAGATCATCAACATTGGTCAGT
Organism: Sepioteuthis lessoniana; assembly: GCA_963585895.1. Lineage (NCBI taxonomy): Eukaryota > Metazoa > Mollusca > Cephalopoda > Myopsida > Loliginidae > Sepioteuthis > Sepioteuthis lessoniana. The sequence continues at coordinate 113,265 of CAUZXS010006374.1, forward strand.
CATCTCATAAGATGTATAGCAATAATATACTGAATTTGCAAGAGTCTACGACAATTTTAAATGCATGTACAAAAAGTCTGGAAACTTATTGAAGACACTTCGTATATATAGCATTCAAGATAAATTCTAAAATTCATTCCTGATATAGATGAGACTACCTTAATATACCAAAAAAGGACTTAATTTAATTGAAAAAAATATTATAAATGTTCTACGTAATATAAAAGCTATTAAAACTGTTATACTTAAATCATAATTTCGTAGGCCTTAGAACGCAGTAAAACCGTTTACTGCAATTACTTGAAAATCCAAATAAATATGGAACAAGAAAACCGACTAGCAGGCCAGAAAAATTATCAGCATAATTCAAGCGAAGAATTGTTCAGGAAGTAAAAAAAGAAAACTCAGTCAGCATCCAAAATATTGAAATCTCCAGTGGATGCTCCTTGCAGTACTAGAACAACTCTAAAGCAATGAAACAACGAAAAAATGAAGCATAAGGAGAGAATAAGAAAAAAAATCATCATTGCGTTAATTATGAATCACAAAGAGAATCAGTTGGAATATGCTCGTCAATATCAAACCACAAGTGCTAAAGAATGGCGAAAAGTTGTTTTCTCGGACGAAAAGATATTCAATTTAGACGGTCCAGATTTCTTTCAGATGTCCTGGCACGCAAAACGATTTCCAGAAGAGAATTATTCAACAAAACATTGTGAAGGAGGATCACTTATGACCTTGGGAGGTGGGGTTCTCATCTTCAGGAAAACTTAAACTACAATTTGTCGGTGCTCAACAAAAGGCAGCAGATTATGTGAAGATGCTAAATGATTTATCTCTCGCACGAGAAGGATGTTGTCAGTTTGGAGAATGGATTTTTCAGCAAGATAGTGTTGCTATCTTCGATGCCTCAATAACAAAGAAGTACTTGCTTGAACAAGAAATAAGACATTTAGACCACGCAGCATGCTCTCCAGACGTCAGTCCTATAAAAATGTGTAGGGATATTTTGTTACAAAAGTTTATGAAGGACGTCGATAGTACTCAGCAATTTCTGTACTCTAAAAAGCAATCATAGATACATGGGAAATATACCTTCGGTCTAACATCAGAAACTAGTTGATAATGTGCATAGCCTATTTTTTGAGGTTATCATAGATAAGAGAATATCTAAAAATATTAAATTTAAAATTTACTCTTATATTCTATTGTTCTTCTCATTGGTCTTATATTTAAATGGAAACAAAGCTTTGAAATTAATCATGCATGTTAATATACATATAAAAAATGAATTGAAATATCTTCATATTTTAAATTTAATTGTCTTTATGCCTTATCGTTCATATATCTGATTTTCATAATTTCAAATTTGTAAACAATATCTTCTTCATTTTTGAGATTGGTTTCTATTTTGTCCATTGGTGTATATCATCAGTAAGCATATAATATGTAGGAAATTTTAACATAGAAGAATTAAAGCTCATCTCTTTGAACATAAATAAATGGTTTCAAGAATTGATATTTAACATTTGTAACACAGTCTATGAATTATTAACATGTAATATGAATAATTCGTTCACAGCTGTATGGTTCGAAATTATTATTATTGATACTCCGTAAGAAATAATTAAGAAGTTAAATTTCATCCGTAAACAAGACATTGATAAGTACGTATACTCAGGTTCAATCTGACCCTGAGTGTAATGACAATCAAAGCTTATTGAATATTTTGAAAAGCTCAAGGAATGAACCTTCATCGTACAATTTAGTTTCAATTCGTACACAGGGCATTCGTTTGGAGATATTTTACCACCATCACATAATTGATTGCATATAGGTTAAACTTCCAGACGACTGGGTGAAGAACGCGTTTTTTTTTTTTGTTTGTTTATCATCTAATTTTCTACTCGATTTATATATATATATATATATATACTTATGTGCGTACTTATACAAACCCACCAACCCACACCCACACAAACACACACACCATATATATATATATATATATATATATATATATATATATATATATATATATATATATATACATGTGCATGTATATATATATACATATATATATGTATAAAATCTGTTTGTGTATATATATATTTATATTTACGTATAGGCATATATGTGCATATATATATATATATATATATATATATATATATATATATATGTGTGTGTGTGTGTGTGTGTGTATGTGTGTGTGTGCGTGTGTGTGTGAATATATATACGCATATAGCAAATACTTACACAGAAACAGTCAGACACACACACACACACATATATATATATATATATATATATGCATGCATATGTATATGAATGTATTTGTCAATGTATAGATTAATATGTATATGCATACGATTATATTTATGTACTTATATATATATATATATATATATATATATGCACGTTTAAATATGTTTATGCATACATGTATATAACTTTATACATATATATATATATATATATATATATCTGTATGTGTGTGTGTGTGTGTACATATGCTTTCATGTATATATATATATATAAGAAAGATATAGAAACAGGATACACCGAAACACCGATAAAGGATGTAAAAATGATATTTCGTTTTTATCTTACAAAGACTTTATCAGAATGACGATTTTTTTTTCCAAGTTTAGCATATGAAAAAATAGATAATGAAAAATAAAAAATGTGGAAATGGACATAAGAAGGAGAGACATAAAATCAAGAAAAGGAAGGATCGATGTATATCAGATTGTTGGTGACTGGGTGTATTGGCTCTGTCTGCAATTACATTTTGGAAAATCTGGGCCATGGTTAAGTAGCCGCCGTCAAGCGTATCAATTTTCATCAAAGACTTAACCAACTGAAATGTTATAACAAAAAGAAAACTGAAAAAAATCACCCGGAAGTGAGGTACTTTGTTGGGAAATGAATGTTTTAGTTTTTATTAAAAAGACTTTTTATCTATCCATTTTCTATTTTAATATTACTCTCACGTAAAATGATGTCTGCCCGGAAATGTGAAATCTCATAGAAGCCATGTCGATTTTTTTTATGTCTTTGGAGTCTACCATGTGGGAAAAAAGTGCATTTCAGTAGCTATTCATCTCAAATATACTTTTAATTTTTCCCAGGATACATTTTCCCAGGATACATTAAACCCATACATTGCAAAAAATCTCTTGACTGTTAGAATATTCTGTCATCTTTCAAACAAATTAAACAATGACCTGGCTTCTACTAAATTCCACCCTACCTGGCAGATAGTTTTTTTCCCGTGAGAAAAATATTGAAATAGAAAATAAATAGGAACAAATCTTCTAAAAAAACTAATACATTTATTTCACACTACAATTCTATACTTTTCGATGATGTTTAAATTTTTCATTTTGATATTGCATTTCTGTCGGTCAAATCTTTCTTGAAATTTGATTCTCTTGGCGGTAGTTGTAGCCTCTTCCCTATCTACGTAGTCATAGCCCAGATGTTCCATAAATGATTCACAGAGTTACTACCCATTGCTGATACCACTCTCTCTCTCTCTCTCTCTCTCTCTATACATATATATATATATATTCTTTCGTTTTTTTTTATAGGTCCTTCTTATGCCCACACTCGATTTTTAATTTTAATAATCTATTTCCTCCAATAAGGAACTCGCCATTCCGAGGAAATCTTTTGGAAATAAAGACAAAATAACATTTTCAAATCCGCCGTCTGTGATTTGTTTTATCCACCCTTCACTTATTTTTCTCATCTAGTCGGATTTACCAAATCTACCTTTTCTCCACACATATATATATATATATACATATTGATCAATTTATGTTTTAGTTACATGGAGTGATTTCTATAAGATTGTTATATTATTCATTGGTGTTTGTACCAATTTTGAGATGAATAGCCATGAATTGTCAAAAGAATTAGAACTGAATGCGAATAAACTCGATATATTGGAGCAATAAACAAGACATCAAAAATTCCATCCGAAAATTCACAGAAGATGAATTAAAATCAAAATATTAATCTCCAAAACTTTTCAAGAAAAATCATTCATAGCGTTGAGTATGAAATTAATAAGACTGTCTTTACCAAATAAAACGATATCAGAGTAACTCTGTGTGGGAGGCAATCAAAAACACTTAAAAGCAAAACTGTTGTAGTCGCTTCTATCATTTGCCGATCAATCAGATGTGGTGGCCTTCTGTGGGCTTCCGGCTTTTGGTGAACGCGATATGCCATCCTTACGGGCGCGCCCTGGGTGGATGGTATTTAGCGTTTCATCTCACTTGCCTAGTCCCAGGGCGTGGGCATCACCCCTGGCTATACTTGTTTGCAAAGCTGAGTTCATTGGTGGAACCTAAAGTGCCCTAATATTGGAATATCGACGGGATCATGTTTTTAAATGATTTCTGTTTATGAGTCACAGTTAGTGCATGGCTGCCCAAATTAAAATGATCTTGTGGTAAATCCTACCAGGTGGGAGGTTGACTAAATATTCATCTTCACACGCGCCTTTTACAAGTAGCCGTTCGGCTGCAGCTAGTATTTGGCATCACTGTGGCAGATCCATTTCTCGAATCATTAATTGCCTAAATACAGAGAGTATTCGTGATCCAGGACTGAAAAGTCGACGGACTACAATCTAAAGTATTTTCGACTCAAACACCAGGGACATTATCTTCACAGCAAAACCATCAGCTACGAGTAACTACGCATTTTTCAGCACGTAAGAATTCCAGTAAAACCGACCCTCATCAGCGGCTAATATTTGAACCTCAGCAACTGACGACACCGCCCATAATGTTAACACAGTCTAATCCCTTCTCTCTCTTCTACTTCTTCTTCTTCTCCTCCTCCCCCTTCTCTTCTTCTTCTTCTTCTTCTTCTTCTTCTTTCTCAAAGGATAAACCTTCTCTTCTGTATTACAAACTCAACATCTAGAATAGCCGTCTCGCTGACACACTGTGACTCTCTACATTTCCTGATTTCAAACTTGTACTTAGGCCAGATCAAAATAAATACTTTTTAATGCTGCATGCTCTCCAGTATCTTCTTGAACATATTAAATACTGGAAGACGTTCACATGAGACAATATTTCAAGAACCTACACAAGGTGACGTATTATTATCCTTATTCACATATATGTGTGACGGCAAATTGTCTAAAATCCCTAAACGGGACTTTATTTTCGCACGTGTGAAGACGGGGCAGGTTGGCACTTGATCCCCTACAGAAATAAGTCCTGTTCAGAGTTCTTTTCTCAGGCAGATAAGAACTGGCATATTACGTGAGGGAATAATTTAGGGCCAGACTGGCCACCGCTGGCAAAGGGGTCCAAAGTTTCACACTATCACACACCCACCAGGTCGCTAAACATCTTTCCCTTAGTTAATAGAAGAATACGGGCCTATAGGTCTTAGTTGTAATGATATTAATGTTGTTGTAGTAGTCGGCAACTCCGGTTTCCCGTGTGATACTTTAGGAATTAATAGGACAGTTCTAAGCAAGATAATGTAAGGCGAATAGAAGCTGAAAGGAAAGCATGAAATGATAACATAGACCACATGGTAAAATGAAAATACATCGGTTCTTTACTACGGTTATATATATATATATATATATATATATACGTTCAAAGTGTCAAACATGTAGTAGGATAGTCCATGAATATAAATGTCTTTTCTTGGCTTTTATCCTTTTTCAAATTGAGAGAGAGAGTGGTAACAAAATTTGGGTGTAACGGAAAAATGTCCCAAAGTTACTTATCTTATTTTTTTGACGGGGTTCCACTGGAGAATTTCTCTTCTTTCACGGGCTAATAGACTTTGTACTGTTTTTAATGCTGGCTTGAAGGATTTTGGAGTTCTTCGTGTCTCAGTCTTTTTGTCTTTAGCCCGGAGTAAAATGGCTCTCGTCCGTCTGCCACCAGACTTGCTCAAAAACTCCCTTTTTTCAAATTTACTTCCGCTGAGGGGAAGGGAACCCCACTTCCGTTTGGGGCCCCCCCGCCAATCATTTGGCTTCTTTTTTCTTTCCCCTTCCGATGTCCGGCGACCCAAGGTCACTTAAGTGCGAACATCTGCGTGACCCACATTCTTTCCTAACGGTCACTTTTTGACTGCTAGATAATGTTAGTTCAACGGGGGGGGGAGTATCATTCCCACCTCCTCGTCTCCGTGAGCCATCACGTGACACCTCCTTCTTAAGAGAAGAAAGGGGGATGAATAGAAATATCATAGAAAAAAAAAGGCAATTCAATTCACTGCTCTTTCTCCTTTTCTTTCATTTTTTTTTCTCACTTTACTTTTCTTTCATCCCCTTTCTTCTTCACGCTTTGACGAATTCTTTCCTTTTCCTTTTTTTCGTCCTTCCTAATTTTCACTATAGGGGAAAACAATTTCTCTTCTCTTTCCTTCTCTCTCTCTCTCCCTTTTCTTTTTTCTTTAATCTCGTTTTCCTTTCTTTCTTTTTCTCTCTAAGCTTTTGGCCGTATCATATTTCAAATCTTGAGGAGGTAACTCCCTTTTTCTTTCTTTCTTTCTTCGTCACTTTTGACGACTTTATAAGCTTGGTTATTAAGCTCTGGGGGAAGAAACTTCCTTTTCTTTTCTCTCTTTCCCCTCTCCGTCACTTGTTGACGCACAGCTTTCTCGTCCATCTCATATTTCAACATTGGGGACGAGAATTCCTCATTTCCTTTAGTTTCTCTCTCTCTCTCTTTCTTTCTCTCAACAACTATGAAAAGAATGTTCTGCTACTACATTTTCGTGGGGCGTTAGAGAAATAAGCCTGGGTATTTTTTTCTTAATTTCTCTAAGTCCCCTCTCTCTGAGACAGACAACTGGCTTAATTTCTCCTCGAATTTATTCGGCATTTCAGAGTTCTTAATTTTTCGAGGTGGGCCTTCTTGACGGACATATCTCTTCAATTTGTTTGTGTGACACACTTGTGTCTGCTTCTTTCCCTCGTGGGTATCAATTCTATATGTCCTCTTGTCTATTCTCTGTGATATTACGTAGGGACCTATATATCGTCCATCACAGTGTGGACCTTTATTTGATGATAGTAGCAGGACTTCCTCGCCCTTCTTAAATTCTTTCTTAGCCCTGTGTGAGGGTCCTCTTATCTTTCTCTTATCCTCTCGATAAGTATTAGGGCATTTATCCCCATTATTCGTTGGACCTTCATCTTTTCTCTGACGACTGGTCCTTTTATCTTCTTGTTTATTGAGGGGTGGAAGGTTCACTACTTTTCTTTCCACCTTCTCACTTTGCGAGCGACCGTGTCGTTTATATCTCGCACGTGGCTCAGCCGCCATCTTGTCTCCATGCTGGGCGTTCGTTCTCGCCATCTTTCTTTCTTCATTTATGGCGCTTATTTTCGCCATCTTTTTTCCATGTTTGGAGTTCATCCTCGCCATCTTTCTTTCTTCATTTATGGCGCTTATTTTCGCCATCTTTTTCGGGTGACACTTTTTTGTTCTTACTTCATTTCCCAGTATGAGGGAAATTCCTTTCATAGGTAGTTTGTCTACCACCCCAACTCGAATTGGTCCGTTTTTCCACTGGGACTTAAGGGTTATTTTACACGGCGGTATTTTTACCCTCTTTCCGCCGATACCCTCTATCATCACAGTCTCACGTGTTGCTTCTATTACCCTTTTAGGTAATTTATTTCGTAGAAGTAACGACTGAGATGCTCCGGTATCTCGTAAAATTGAGACTTCCACTGGTCCTCCGTGTGGACTTCTTATCACACATCTCTTCGTCCAAGGTCGATAAGACTTGTCTACTCTAGCGGTCGTGACAGCTCCCTGTGGTTTTCTCGGCTGGGTCTGGTTTCTTTCAGGACCTTTTCCAAGATGACACCTTATGGCTATGTGTCCAGCCTTTCCGCATTTGAAGCAGACCACTGTTCTGCTGCTACTTTGGAAGGTCCTTCTATTTTCTTCCTTAGGTCTTAACTCAGCTTTAAACTTCACTTTACTTCCCGTGTACGGTTTTTCCTTTGTTTTTCGGTGTGTGAGGATGTATTCGTCTGCTAGTGCGGCCATTTCATAGGTCACGTCAGTTTTTCTTTCACTTAGGTGAACCCTGACTTCTTCTGACACACAGCTTAAAAATTCTTCAGCTAATATTAGCTGCCGGAGTTTCTCAGCATCTCCGTCTATCCTCTTAGAGTCACACCACTTATCCAGTGCGTTCTCCTTTTCTCTCAGAAATTCCACATGAGACTGGTTTTCAGTTTTTCTCTGTGTTCTGAATTTCTGTCTATAAGCTTCTGGAACCAACTCGAAGCTTTTAAGAACCGCTGCTTTCACCAAATCATAGTCGGCGCAATTTTCTGTGGGCAGAGTTGCATATGCTCTCTGTGCTTTTCCTGTCAGCACAGTTTGGAGTAGCATCGACCAGCATTCTTTCGGCCATCCAAGATTTAGCGCAGTTCGCTCAAAATGTGCGAAGTATCCGTCCACGTTGGCTTCTTCAAATTTTGGGACTAGCCTCGCTTGCTTCGTTACTTCGAAACTGTCATGGCTTTCTTTGCGTCCTCTTATTGCCAAGTCGACTTCTCGCAGCCTTGTTTCTTGCTGAATTTTTATTTTCTCCAGTTCCATTTTATTTCTCTGTAGTTCCATTTGTGCTTGTATTTTAATTTTCTCCAGTTCAATTTCTTCTGGAGTCATTCTAATCATTTCCGTTGGTAGCTCTTCTAATACTGCTTCCTCGAACACATTTTCGTCGACCATGTGTCTTGCTATTTTTATAACGAGTTCATGTTTCCTCATAGAATTTTCAACATTTAACTCAAGCTTCTCGCTAATTTTTATTATCTCGCTTTTTCTCAGCTTCTCCAACTTTTCCATGGAGGGTTCTTTTAAAAAGTTCTCTATTTTGTCCATTTTTTAAAAATTTTTTTCAAACAGTTATATCAACAAGTAATTTGACTGTTTCAACAATATTCCTTTTTTTCTTTCACGGTCTCCCAGGGTAGGTTTAGACGGCAGGAATTGTCACACGACTACAAGCAATAAATATTATTTATAATAATAAATCATTCCGGAAACGAGCCCCCATTTTAAGTCTGCATGAGGTCGAGAATTAAAGATTAAAATATCTCCGGACGAGACACCATTTTAGGTCTGTGGGGGCAAATTGGCTAAAATCCCTAAATGGGACTTTATTTTCGCACGTGTGAAGACGGGGCAGGTTGGCACTTGATCCCCTACAGAAATAAGTCCTGTTCAGAGTTCTTTTCTCAGGCAGATAAGAACTGGCATATTACATGAGGGAATAATTTAGGGCCAGACTGGCCACCGCTGGCAAAGGGGTCCCAAGTTTCACACTATCACACACCCACCAGGTCGCTAAACTTCTTTCCCTTAGTTAATAGAAGAATACGGGCCTATAGGTCTTAGTTGTAATAATATTAATGTTGTTGTAGTAGTCGGCAACTCCGGTTTCCCGTGTGATACTTTAGGAATTAATAGGACAGTTCTAAGCAAGATAATGTAAGGCGAATAGAAGCTGAAAGGAAAGCATGAAATAATAACATAGACCACATGGTAAAATGAAAATACATAGGTTCTTTACTACGGTTATATATATATATATATACGTTCAAAGTGTCAAACATGTAGTAGGATAGTCCATGAATATAAATGTCTTTTCTTGGCTTTTATCCTTTTTCAAATTGAGAGAGAGAGTGGTAACAAAATTTGGGTGTAACGGAAAAATGTCCCAAAGTTACTTATCTTATTTTTTTGACGGGGTTCCACTGGAGAATTTCTCTTCTTTCACGGGCTAATAGACTTTGTACTGTTTTTAATGCTGGCTTGAAGGATTTTGGAGTTCTTCGTGTCTCAGTCTTTTTGTCTTTAGCCCGGAGTAAAATGGCTCTCGTCCGTCTGCCACCAGACTTGCTCAAAAACTCCCTTTTTTCAAATTTACTTCCGCTGAGGGGAAGGGAACCCCACTTCCGTTTGGGGCCCCCCCGCCAATCATTTGGCTTCTTTTTTCTTTCCCCTTCCGATGTCCGGCGACCCAAGGTCACTTAAGTGCGAACATCTGCGTGACCCACATTCTTTCCTAACGGTCACTTTTTGACTGCTAGATAATGTTAGTTCAACGGGGGGGGAGTATCATTCCCACCTCCTCGTCTCCGTGAGCCATCACGTGACATAAGTTACAACCACAAGAGTGGTGTAAAAAACTGCAAATACAGGATATCTAAATAACAGACTATTCAATAAAAAATCCAGATCGGATCTTCTTTCTAAGAGATACCTATTATTGTAATAATTTTCTCTCAACTAAACATCTTTCTTGAAATCATGATCTTGTCACCAGGAAATTTCGCTCAATACATTATTATAATTTCATCAGATGTATAATCTTTGAAAACAGGAAGAAAATATATATTTAAGAAATGCAGATATAATAAATATTGCTTGTTAGTCAACCTTATCAGATCATTTAATATATAGTAGATAAGCAGACGAAATTAGTGTTGCCACTTATATCATAGAGATTTCATTCTATACTCGTACTCCCACAACACTTTTTGCATGAGAAAGAAAATCCCATGGTGATAGATACGATCAAACCTGTGACTCATGCACTTGGTTGAGTAGTTCTTCTATATCATCTTTTCCAATTTTGAATTCAACTACTATCAGCTTTAACAGTTAGAAACTATGCATACGAACATTTGCTGAAGAACCGAAACAGTAAAATTCTGTAACAAAATTAAGACTAATAAAAATGTCAAGTTATACGAAGTAAATAAGGAAATTTATTGCAGTCAAATTCATTGACTGTAGACTTGATCCATTGAGTCATGGGACAATACAGTAATGAGAAAGCAAATAATATTAATAATAATTGTAGACAGCAAAATAGAAAGTGTAGGTTATGTGGAGACAGAGATGAATTGGTTAATCACATAATAAACGAATGCAGAAAACTAGCAAAAAAACTGTTTTCATGAATAGGCATGACTGGGTGAGAAAGAAGATTCTTATTGGAATTGAGCAAGAGATGAGAAGTTGACCATACTACTAAATATTATCAGAACATAACAGTATCCACCCAAGAGAATGAAATACAAACGTATCCCCAAATCACGAACAGAAGACCAAACTTAGTGTTTATTATCAAGAAATAATAGTTTGTCGTCTTGTGGATATTTCTGTTCCAGTGGAAAACATAATGAAAATAAAAGAATACCAAAAGACTGGCCTTGAGAACAAAGACAAACAAACTGCGAAACACGATGGTGGAAGTGATACCAAATGTAAATGCTGTACATGGATCAGTCTCCAAAATACTGAAAAAGACTGGAAGAATTGGACACCAGATCAATGATCATAACTATAAACAGAGTGTCTCAATATACATCGAACCCATGTGACTACTAATAACTCGACTAATAATAACGTTGTGTTATTTTTTGTTTCCGATTTAAAAATCATACGAAATTCATTAAAACTCTATCCTAATGCCTTGGGCAAGTGATAAAAAGTATTTTGTGTCGCAAATTATTTGGAGACAAATTCATTCAAAACTGCGCAAGCAAAATTTCTCAGGAAGTTTAATTTTAAAATCATAGGCATAAAAGCCAAAGTTATCGTTGGGAACATAAATTTCAAACTAGTAAATAACCGGTCAGTAAATAACCTCAACAAGAAGGTAGAAAACTCGCATCTGGCAGGAAGTTGACAGCAAGATATCCTGATAATGTTGATGCGGTGAGAGATTATGTCGGAATGAGTCCGAAAAAGTTCCCCCGAAAACGTTCTCAAGAAGTTAGTCTTTAACATTCTCTGTAGGATAAAGGCAATTGATTTCTATCCTTGTCATCTGGTTTGACCTTTCAGAAGTCATATGATTGCTTTTTAAGACTCCGATGAAAAACGAAAGTATCGTATTGATGTTACATAGCCACAATTAACGCCATGTGCGAAATGGACATATAATGGTAAGAGTCCAAGTGGTTCATCTATTGAGCTCTACCGACATCGACACAACTTGAAAGGATTCCTGTTTTATTTTATCAGAAATGTAGGGTTTGCTTTCTTTGTTTTAATGGCATATCAACTCTTTTCAGGTTATTTAATGCCAAAGCCATTCTCCTAGAAGAACAGTAGTGGTACTATTTATCCTATAGCTGGGAAGATAAGGGTCTTCATACCTTTTCCAAGGGTATTTGCCCGAAAGTGAATGTTGGTGTGGTTTCTTTGTTTAATGGCATATCAACTCTTTTCAGGTTATTTAATGCCAAAGTCATTCTCCTAGAAGAATAGTAGTGGTACTATTTATCCCATAGCTGGGAGGCTAAGGGGCTTCATACCTTTCCCAAGGGTATTTGCCCGAAAGTGAATGTTGGTGTGGTTTCTTTGTTTAATGGCATATCAACTGTTTTTAGGTTATTTAATGCCAAAGCTATTCTCCTAGAAGAACAGTAGTGGTACTATTTATCCCATAGTTGGGGGGATAAGGGGCTTCATACATTTCCCAAGGGTATTTGCCTGAAAGTGAACGTAATAGCGCGACTGGAGTACGAACTCGCGTACTACGATTCCGCAGTCCATCGCTTTAACCATTACACCACGAGGACATGTAGGATATTCATATGGTCGACAACCTGTCAATTGTGGACCAGGCCTTTCTTAGGCAAATGTTGACATCACTTTCAGTAGATGTGATGTTGCTGCTGAATACAATAATTGGAGTATTTGTTAACCATTAGAATATAACACATTTTCTCATTTAATCTTATATAATTGTCTTAGCTTTCAACAAAGTTATTTATTCACCAGTCTATCACTAGTAAAATTGCATATCTCTCAATTTTACGAGGATCATTAAATAAGTTTCCAGACTTTTTTGTATGGGCCCGTTTATTGATAGTACACACATGAAACTTTTGTCCCCTTCGAAGTAATCTCCTCCGGCTGCAATGCACTTGTTGTACAGTTCCATCGACTTCTGGAAGGCCACCTGAAAGTCATCTTGTGTGAGCGTGTCAATGACATTTGTCACTGCTTCTTTTATCTCCTCAATTGTGTCATAACGACAGCCTCTGAACTTAGAGAATAACCAAAAGTCACAGGGAGCAAGGTCTGGACTATAGAGACGGTGACAAACTGTCTTGATGCCCATCTTGGTCAAATAGTCTGTGACAAGGATGGAATTGTGGAATGCTGCATTGGCCTGATGGAAATGCCTCTGAGCCGATTTGAAGAGTGCTGGCCTCCTCCGAAGGAATCACTCTTCTTGAACTCCCTTAAAACCTCAATATAGTAACCCTAAGCATTTGGCCAATCAACTTTGGTGTATTGACTTCCTTACTCCTCCCACATCTCTCATCCTCCCTCCCAGACACCCTGTCTTCCTCGAATCTCTTATGCCACTCAAAAACTGATGCTCGATTCATGCGATATGGTCGAAAAGCAGACTGAAGCATTCCATACGTTTCTGTGGTATTTTTCCAAGTTTAAAACAGAAGTTTATTGCATATGGTTTTTCTAAAGAGTCAGATTGCATTTTTGAAATTCACCAGCTGTGACAATTAGGCTGTAGTAGGGTGTATTCCAATTACTGCTGTAGCAGATCATTTGAACCTGAGATCATAAAAATTGGTCTGTCATCTTAAAAGATGTATAGCAATAACATACCGAATTCTCAAGAGTCTACGAAATTTTAAGTGCATGTACAAAAAAGTCTGGAACATATTGAAGGCACCACGTAGACTAACAAACGATTTCAATTTTGCTTATGGAGAAATAATTTATTTTTATCACACAATCATTGCGGTTTTATTGATATCTTTATCTTATTTTAATACATTTATTTGTCGATAAATTTAAGAAAAAACTGAATTTACTTACCGGATGAATCTAACATCACTGCGTCTTCTCTATCTTGATATGTAGTATGACGAATTCATAATTTCTACATCTCTTCCTTTTTTACTGCAATTTGTACTGGTATTATAGAGGGGAACCCCGTGATATGTTTATTGACATGCTGACTGTGATATTGTAGTTAACGGGTTCAAAATCACGTAACGTTATTGCGTTTACTTTCGGATTAATACTCTTTGGGGTGTGTTGAACCCTTTTCTACCCCCAGCTAAAGCTTAAATACTATGATTAATCATTCTAAATGCACGGATTTCGTATTGAATAAAATAAAGAGATCAAATTAGTAAAGGCCAATAATTTTCAGGAATCATACGTCAAATCTACAAACACCCAAGACATTTACTTTCTTGACAACTTAAAAGGCGTAAAACTGATTCTTCTCATTTCAGCCGGGGTATAAATTTTAAATCTAATATTGAAAAAAAAAACAATTTAATTCATCGTATGTCAAAATAAATTTTGTAAATATGACAAAATCTGAAATCCATCGATGCAAAGCAAAGCAGCTTATTCAAATATGTGATCTTATCTAAAAATATATTGTTGCAAGGCTAATTCTCTTTTGTTTTATAAGACACAATAAACCTTTGATATATCATCTAGAGTAAATCAAATATCAGAGAATACTTTTAATGCCTATATATTTGTTTTACTATAGAGAAATAAAAATTCGAAATAGATATCGATGTACTTTCATCAAATAATCTATCTTCATTTATTTTCAAGGAAACCTATTTATTAATCAACTGGAATCATAAAATATTTGCCGAATCAATCTTTTATAATCAATTGTTCATTCCATCAAAATCTGAGTTCAATTTTCGGTGAAGTCATTGCAACTGCTGTGTTATTTTCTAAGCTCATTTTAATTGTGACGCAAGACCAGAAGTAATGGACACCTTGTAAGAATTGAAATCCTTTCTTAAGAGACTACTTCTGCTGTTTCATGGTGTCAATTTTGTTTAATGAAGGATGCTAAACTATATCCTTTTAGTTGTCTGAATTTCTGAGACGAAGCTTGATGATTTTTATCATTCAGGGTTTTCAGACTATTGTCTTCATCTTTATTGCCATATTAATAACGTTTCGGACGATATGTTCTCCCACCTTCATCAGACAATCTGCTGCCAGGTTTGAACCTGCAAGCTTCTGATTATTGTTTCCTTATAAGCTTAGGGAACCAACGCCTATTATCATTATGCTATGTATCCAGTTGCTGCAGGCGAAAAAAAAAGGAATACTTAGCTCTTATACCCGATTATGGTTTATGGAATCAGAACAAGCGACCCCCGTGGATTAAATAAAGGATGTGGTTCGAAGGTTTGTTTATACTTCCGAATTCAACAAACACCTGAATAAGGCTGGAGGACATATCAGCCGAAACCTGATAAATATAAAAATGACGATGAAGAAAATGGTCTGGAAAACCCTGTATGATAAAAATATATCCATTTAGTTTATATAATGGGAGATTTGTTTTGTAATAGTTATCATCGAAAGATATTACCAAGTGACTGGAGTTCAAAACCTTGACGAGGTAGTTTGTATTTTTCATAGTACTAATACTCTTGACAAAGGGATGTATCTTACTATCGTTCCAACTACTATATATGAATTGTGGAGCAAACTAGGCTCTTAAACCATGATGTTACAACAAGTATGGAACAAGAAAAACTCTGGATTCAATCCTATCACATGCCGTTTAATAATTCACCTTGTGTCCCATTCTTGTGCCGAGACATTTTTAAGAGCATATATAGTAAGGTAATCTTTTATAGCGCATCTGCAATCCCGCCTACTAAACACTACAACCACACGTTGTGTAGATTCGTTTAAAACGAGATAAATCGATCACAGATTTTGATCGAAACCGTATAGTCATATCCACAGGAAAGAAAGAAAAAAAAAGCAAAGAAAAATTCCGAGAATATACTTCCTCTTTCTATATTTTCTTCTCAAGAACTTCCGGAAAGTTAGAAGGGGGTTGTGTCACTTTGCGAAATAGACTGGTGAACTGATTCATTACTATTGCAATATTAATAGCTGGCAAAATGCCCTTAGTTAACTCAGCGACTAAGCAGCCTACTGTTAACATTTTCATTCTGTGTCAACCCATTTTTACTTAATGTCCTAAGCTCGAAATAGCGCTGATCAGAATCGAAACACACATCTCACTTTCGAGACAGAAGTATACCTTAGTTGTTTCCTTGAATATATGTAGTCTGAGATTCCAACAAAGAAGACCCCTTATCCTGCTCGTATAACAATTCATTTCTAAGAAAAAAATCAAGCCGACCACGTACGGATTTGATTTGACTCGAGTGGAAAAGGGAAAAGTAATCCCAGACAATACGGCACCAAAAAGCTACCTCACTCTTTTTGTCGAGAATTACTATTCAGACCCTCAGTACGAATTCGGGGACCGGAATGATGGCACAAAAAGATTAAGCAAGCTGATGTGTTCGATCACTCGCTTCTTGAATGGCGCTTCCCAAGAAATAAAAGCAAAATTAAACGTAAGTCGCTCAGTGAAATTCTACCAAGTTAAACAACAGAAAGAAAATTCAACTGGGAATTCTGCTGAAAATAATTTAAAGAAGATTTTCAATTCAATGAACTCTGAAACATTTCTACAAGACAAAAAAGAAAAGAAAAATATTTAAATTCAAAGAACTTTATTTTCCAGACACTCTCTCAGATAAGTTCCAGAAAAATTGCACTAAAATGTGCAACACTTTATCTTTCTTATCCCTTTCTTTTTTTTTTTTTTGTATAAAATCCTTTTTTAAAAACTATATTGCGTGTGTTATCTTTTCGAATTAGTATCCCAACTAGAAAGCTGCGGAACATTTTTAACTTACAGCTTAAACTGAGCGTTTAATATTGCACAATAAAGCCCCCTAAACACTTTACCCAGTTAAATACTAAACTTGGTTTTAGTGTCACTCACTTCATATGAAATTTTATGCCCTCTTAAATTTTCTTTATATTACACATATTATTCTCTCTTTAATTTTTTTATATTGCAAATTTTACCCTTGAAAAACTTCTTTACATTTACTACCCAATTAATGTTCTTAAAAAATTACCCCGATGTCAATTGGCCTCTCACCTTATTAATAGTCAAACATCTGTGAATAATATAGAAAAGAATGGAAAAACGTTCATCTGCATTGTGAATTTTCTCTCTTTCTATTTCCATTGTCAATTAACATCTGCCTTTCCATCCAACATTCTTTAAACTGTATTGCTGATGTACTTATATAGATACGTCAATGTTCATATATATATATATATATATATATATATATATATATATATTGTTATTCAAAGGCAGACTGTTTTGTTCTATCAGAACTCTTCAGTGTGGCTAGACATGTAGGACGCTCGAAGCCAGGATCGAAACCTGTCCAACTTTACATTAGACCTAGTCTAAGACTGCTCGGCGAACAAGCGTACCACATAGATTAAGGGAATTTTTAAGGTATTATGTTGCAACAGCAGCAGCAGTGTCTGTTTGTTTACATTTTATACCCTATCAGCTACCAGAGTGCTCTCTCTCTCTCTCTCTATATATATATATATATATATATATTCCCCAGGCCCATCTAAATCTGTATGGATTCGGTCACCTCAAAACACGTATACGTGCGTTTATACTGCCCATACATTTCATATAGACATACTCTCACCAATATGCATTATTGATTCTTAATTTGTTCACGCAAGAGCTTATAGTGCCAGAAATGTTCTAATAGAAATAATAAATTCCGGTACTGTTTCATTGGCTAGTGGGTAGAGTGTTCGCCAATGGTCTGGGAGATCTGGGGTCAATCCCAGGTCGTGTCATACCAAAGACTTTAAAAATGGCACTTAATACCTCCTTGCTTGTCACTCAGCTATATAAGGTACGTATCAAGGGTAGAGTGGAACAATCCAGTGAAAGAAGTAGTGCCCTCCCTAACACCTCTGTGTAGTAGCTACTGAAAAGGGGCCATCTGGTCATCCACGATTACGGTCGCAAACTTTACTTACTTTTAGTTTATATTAATTTGAGCAGAGAATTGACTATATATATATATATATATATATATATATATATATATATTCATAAATATTCATATACATATACATATACATATATATATATTATATTTATATACAAATTTATATATATATATATATATATATATATATATATTCTTAAGGGTTTACTTATTTTGTGCATTATTGAAAATGCAAATTAGTGTTTGAGAAATTCTATTGAGACAGTCAACACCTTCTGCTCATTGTCTTCATAAGCGTATATATATATATATATATACGGAAAATAAAATTGAATCATTCTTCATATATATTTCAATTTAATAAGATATATTAATTGAACATGAATCTGTAGAATATTATAAAAAAAGTTCCATGCTGATTAATACCAAGCATTAACGAAATATAGCGTGAATCATTTTTGATTGTAGAATACCTACAGAGAAAACATATACAACTGAGCTGCTTCTCTATCCAATAATCCTTGTGTAAATAATTAACATGTAACTATTGCAAGTTTTCCTTTATATAAGTGTAATTGTTTTTTGTAATCTAATAAGCATTGACATTGGCGTTCTGTCTTAGCAAGTAATTTGATTTTGAAATACATATTTATCAAGCATAAATTTATTTGCAGATAATACTTACATAAGGGACAAAAAAAGAAAACAAAACAAACAAAAGACGTTGACATGGCTGAACAAATTCTTTCTATAATTATTTCTTCGTTTTCGATTCAGTATGAAAGAACAATTCTTAAAGCACTTTGCTCACCTGTTCTTTTGTTTGTTTTGGTTTGTTTTTGATTTGTTTTGGTTTGTTTTTTTGTTTTGTTTTGTTTTCTTATTTGATCTTTTCACTATAGATACTATTTAGAATTCCCTCATAAATCTCGGGAGTGATATTCCCATTCTATTCTCAAACGGGTTCATATTAATTAATAAATGGAATAAACTGAACAATGAATATATAAAATCTGAAGCCATAACTGTTTGGCTCGTTTGCTAATTGTATTTCTTGACACGTATGCAAGTAAAAAGTAACTGTGTTTTTGGTCATTAAAACAAAGTAAAGACTAGTAATGGCGAAGAAACTAAAATAGATTTAAAAGCATTTAATTAGTACATGATAAAGGTTCTTTCAAAGCTGGTAGTGGTTTTATTTTAATAACAAATCAACCTTCAATGGTTATTAAAAGCTCAAGCTATTCTTATAAAAGAACTCGTGTTAATATTTAGCCCATAACTTGACGAAATTCTTTTTTTTCTCGAGTGTAACAGCGCGAAAGTGAACTCAATAGCGCGAGTGGATCTCGAACTCGTTTGCTACGGTATTGAAAACCAGCCGTTTAACCACTACACCATGGGGGTGTATTGACTAAAACTGGTATTCAATGACGTTCTCATGCTTTAATTTTGAAACGATAAACTTTCAAATATTGTGTGTGTGTGTGTGTGTGTGAGAGAGAGAGAGAGAGAGAGAAAGAGAGAGAGAGAGAAAGAGAGAGAAAGAGAGAGAGAGAGAGAAAGAGAGAGAGAGAGAAAGAGAGAGAAAGAGAGAGAGAGAGAGAGAAGAGAGAGAGAGAGAGAGAGAGAGAGAGAGAGAGAGAGAGAAAGGGGCTATCATTGATATAAGATTTTAAGAAATAAAGAAGAGTAAATAACATTTAATGAATGCTTGTCATAATAAGTAATTTGTAAGTATTTAATTAAAGAAAATAACATTTGCACTAAAGAAATGAATATGAACAAAATTTGAAAAAAAAAAAAAGAAGAATTTTTATCAAGGTGAAAGAGTGAAGAAATAAAATATCTGTAAAGTTAAAAAGCAAAAATTTAAAAAAAAAAAAAAAAAAAAAAAAAAAAACAAGTTAAAACGACCCTGAAAAGAAAAAAAAAAGAAGGAAGGTTAGAAGGAACGAAATTAGGCAGAAGGAATGATATTTGCAAAAAAAAAAAAGAAAGTTATGTCGGTTAGTAAGAATTATTCTCTAGGTCAAAAAAGAAGAAAGAAGAAATCTGAAATTACTGGAAGAAGGAAAAGGAAAGACAGGAAAGTACAACACTAAGAGCAAGACGAATTAAACTTACCAAGATATTAAGGAAAAGTACAATGAGAAAAATGCAATTAAAAATCAAACAAAGCATTTAACTGCTAAAAATAAATTGTTTCAGAAATGCAAGTAGAAAATTACAACGGAAAAGAAGGTATATGAATGCGAATTTAAGTAAGAAATTTAAAACTGTAAATAAACGATAAAGCATGAAAATAATGTTTACACTAGAAAAGAATTAAAAGGAAAATTACGTACAGCATAGAATATTAAATTAAGGAATCGTGTAAAAACCAAATAAACAAACTGTTTATAGTTGAAGACCAAGTGATTAGAATGTACGAAGCATTCAACATTAAAGAATGTATTCGAAGATGGGA
Organism: Sepioteuthis lessoniana; assembly: GCA_963585895.1. Taxonomy (NCBI): domain Eukaryota; kingdom Metazoa; phylum Mollusca; class Cephalopoda; order Myopsida; family Loliginidae; genus Sepioteuthis; species Sepioteuthis lessoniana. Next base: position 133,670 of record CAUZXS010006374.1, read on the forward strand.
TGAGATATTTTTTTAGATCATATATATATATATATATATATATATATCCAACCATCCACCCACATATATATATATATATATATATATATATATATATATATATATATATATTAGAGCAAGTGAGATAATGAGGATATATAGAGAAATATTCATAGGAAATAATAACAGGTTGAAAAATATGGAAGAAATACAATAGGGATTGAAGTGACAGTAAATCAATCAAAAGTGCTGATTGCAAATCATGGCTTATAAAAGTAACAAATAAACACAATTGAGCCAGAGAATTGATTCAGGAGCAATACATACATACATACATACATACATACATACATACATATATACGCACTCTTATTATGTTTTATGTTAATCTTTTAACATGTTCACTGAGATTCTGTCTTGTATTCATTAGTGTGTGGGCCATGTAATAAATTTGGTAAATATAAAAGAACATTGCTATTTGTTTATTGGTACACATGAAGATTCACGTGCATGTGCGCTCATTACACGGGAGTCTCATACATAGTTCACAATTCCAATGGTTTTAAACCGATTGAATACTTTCCAGTTTTTTTCACTAATGCTATTTTTTAAAACACTAATAGAAATAAAACCGGAAATGAATAGTTGATAGTTCTTGAAGAAGGTTTAAATTTGATTTTCCAAGTTGCGTATTTTTTGCAAAAATTCAACTAAAACTAAGATGAATGTTACATATTTATATCAAACATTTGCAAGGATACATTGTATTATAATTGCAAGTTTTTTCAGATTGGCCAATATTTTACAGTTTTACTAAGATTTTACCGGACATTGGTCTAGGGGTTAGAGTGTTCGCCAATGGCCCGGGAGACCTGGGTTCAATCCCAGGTCGAGTCATACCAAAGACTCAAAAAATGGTACTTGATGCCTCCTTGCTTAACACTCAGCATTATAAGGTACGGATCAAGGGTAAAGTAGAGCAATCCAGGGAAGGAGTAGCGCCCTCCCCTACACATTGGTGTAGTAGCTATCGAAAAGGGAGCCTTCGGGCTACCCTCGACTATGGTCGCCAACTTTACTTTTACTTACTAAGATTTTGCAGGATGGTTTCGTCCATACTTTTCCAGCATTGATTAACATGTCTTTCGTGACCTTCTGGGTTGGTTTGCGAGATAAGAGCAAACGAGCTGTATCATTGTTGTTTTTAAGGATATTGTTTCTAAGGATTGTCGGAAATTCATCATCTCTATATGGGCATATTAGAACCGACCATTGGATAGAGTGTTCCCCATTAGCCCAGGAGACTGGGTTTCAACCCCAGGTCGAGTCATACTAATGACTCAAAAATATTGCTTAACACAACTTTGCTTAACCCTCAGCTTTATAAGAAACGTTTCAAGAGTAAGCAATCCAGGGAAAGGAGTAACGTCTACACCTCGGTGCAGTAGCGTTTGAAAAAGGAGCCTTAGTGTTATATATTGACACAGTCAAGAGATGCACCTGTGTAAATAAGCGGAAGAACAGCGAAAGCATGTGGGCATAGAAAATAATATAACCAGGTGCTCGAGCGGTTCGAGTCAGTTGGAGACAGGATGCCGAAGTGAGAACCAGCTGCAGATAGAGGGCTTTGGGCCCTTAGTGACTCCCGGTTGGGCAACCCGAGCCAAGATGCGAAAGAAGTGCTGCTATGAGCGAGGAAGAACTTGGGTCAATATAGCAGTCTCCACCCATTTCTCACGCTCAACAAACATCAAACTTTCGAAAATAAAATGAGAGAGATTTATATTTTTATAAGGAAGTGTATTAGTTTGTTATTGAAGTTGTCATTATCCGATAATTATGTTCCCTCATATATTTATATATGTATACGTGCAGTTGTATTATGGATATACAACATTCGGGTTGACGTCGACTACAGTCATGAGTTTTCCTTTTTTTATGGGGACGATGGATGTCTTCAAGACGACCTACTGGGATTGATGCAAGAAAGACAGATGAATCAGTTAAGAAGATAAGCCTTGATTATTATAATGATAATATTTTATCTGCATGCAAGTTTTACACCCTTTCCATTGATTTAGAATCTAAAAGATTATTTGCCAAGCATAAACGTTTCAACATATATTGCAAGGTACTTTTTGTATAGCGGGATTTGACGTAGGAAATATGATCGGTAACCCTGGTTCAATTTCAGGATGAAAGTGCCTGTGTTTCAAATTAGCGTTTTAGGAAAGGCACGAATACAACTAGTCTCCCATACTATACATAAAAAAAGCCAGACTGGATTTTTTTTTTATCATTGATTTGATAATCAATATAGGATTAGTAAAATTTGAATTTGAATCTATATTAAACCGCTTAAAATTTATCTTGTGTTACATCATGCCCATTGCAAAGAGTTGGGTAAATTAATAAAAACATCAGCATGAAAATGTGTGACTTTGAAAATCTCACCATGTAAATAATTTATGAAAGCATCGAAGTAGTTCAGACTTTAGTTAAATGAAAGATTTCAAATTCCACCTTAAAGGATACGCAAACAGTAATGGTTATCAGATGGTGAATCTCAATCAGCGAAGCTATTTCTAATCATATTTATTTTCAATCATGGGAAAGTCCTTCACATCAAACACTCTACTGGATCTCATTAACAAAACATCAAGTTAACTCGTTAATGAGGAAAAGATTGAGCGGTCACCTCAGATAAAACACTTTTCCATGACTTTTTCAACAATAGTGGTAGTATAGCTAAAACCGTTCTAATGACTTTAATAACTTGTATTCTCGGTGGGGTTTTGAGTAGCAATGCACTCAGTGCTGAAATATACGATATATTTAATGGTATTATAGAAAATGAACTGGTGATAACAGTTAAGTTCCTGTTAACTTGCAAATGATCGGTATCAAGCCCCGGGTCAATAATGATTGCATAATCCAGTCCAGCATTAAATCCAGTTTGGGCAAAGTTTCAAACAGGCAAATCTAAGATAGTAAAACAAAAGTAGCAAGATGGCTTTTTCAATCAAGAGATGCCAAATCTATTTTTGCGCTTGAGTAAGGTATTTTGTAGTAATTAGAAAATTCATTTGTCCCAGAATGCAACATTTATAGATATTCATTTCAAACGAAGTTGTTTATGATTTATACTAAGTAAACAATCCAACTTACACAACCCGGATTAAACGTTAAAATATCTAAGGAAATTATAACAGATTCCGTTTTAAAATAGACTCGTTTGAGTACAAAACATTTTTTTTTTTAAAATTAAGAAACAAACAAATAAACCAAAATTCAAAGTACAAAACCTATATATTAAGTATAAGTTGGAGATAATCTGTGTAAATAGGACAGACACATGAACCAGATGCTGCCTTTGCACAGGTAGAACTTTCACCTAGATTTTTGTTACTTTTTAGACATTTACAGCGTAAAAAGGTACTTATGTCAAATTTATTTCTTGGTCACTTTGAGAAGTTTGCATCGCAATGTAAACATGTCAGCATGTATCTTATGAACTATATATTCTTGGTTAATTGTCAGAAGTTTACATAAAATAATTAGGTATCATATATAGTGTACGTTCTTGTTCATATATATATATATATAAGTAAGAAATATTCTGGCTTCCTTATAAAATGGCGCTGGGTAACATCATCAGTACAAATGTACTCTTCTAAAAGTAAATATTCTAAATATCATCGAAATAAGTCGTTTAACAGGTACGGAAAAATACAAAGCAGTATGAAATTTTAAAAAATTAATAAATCTACGTGAAATTAAATTGGATTTAAAAAATGAATTAATTAAAAATAAAAATTCCTGCATAAATAAGGATTTGGATGAGTTATGACACGAAATATACAATTCTAAAAGTAAATATAATCGGAAAATATAATCTTAGTCGTTTAACAAATGATAAAAAAAAATTCACTGAGAAGGACAAACTTACTTTGCGCGCACACAAACATACTTATGTTTATTACACTAAAATATACATGCATACACACACACACATAAATTTACACAAATATACACAGAAACTCTGAAACGGGTTCACTTACATACACACACGATTCCCTGGCTCGAAGCGCGTAAGGGAAACACTAATTTTTCACAAATAATAAAAGGAATAAAACTTATTCGAGAATATACTTAAAAAAAAAACTATCAGGATTTGTTTAAGCTTATCTTTTAGTTTGAACAGGGAAATTGATAAATAATATAAATTATATATATATATATATATATATATATATATATATAGAGAGAGAGAGATGGAGATGGGGAAAAAGTGAAACATAGACAAGAGAAGAGAGAAAGAGAAATAGCCATATATATATATATATATATATATATATATATATATATATATATATGGGACAATACAGAGCATGTAAAAGAGTCATCTGACAAGACGGAGAATATACCAACAATATTCTCCGCCGAAATAAATTTATTATGACGGCTTAACCGAGTTTGAGTCTCCATTTAATTGCACTATATACGCTCTGAATGTGAATTTTGTTATACCCTAGAGAATAAATAGGGAACTAACAATAGCCATACATCGAGCACTCTCATAGTTTTATATGATTACCCGCATATATTCTATGTAAAGAATAATCCACACCTACTGTCCTTGGACACTGACTGGATAATTTATATATATATATATATATATATATATATACTCACGCATATATGTGCATATATATAGAGTGAGATCGAGGAAACGGATATATAAAGAAAGAAAGCGAAAAGAGATAGAAAGTATGTGCATAAAATAATCACACACACACACACACACACACATAGACACATACACACACAGACACACAGACACACACAAGCATATACATATATATAATTATTTTATGCATATATTTTATGTTTCTTTTTTCTTTATCTTTATTTCAGTTTCCTCTCTCTCTCACACACACACACACATACTCTCACACACACTCTCACACACTCTCTCTCTCTCTCTCTATATATATATATATATATATATATATATATATATATAATATCAGTTGGCCATTTGGTAAAGACTGCACAATTGTATATTTTTCTCTGTAATACTCATGGACCAATTCTTTTTTATAAAGCCTGTCTTTGGTAATATTCTAATATTGCCTTTGCCTCTCCGTAATCAAAAATCTTTCAAAAGGGAACAGTGCAACTGGTATGATCAATATGTCGTTAATAATGTCAATACTGCAAAAGAGTTGCCTGTTAATTGTCAATAAGCGACACTTTCCTTTTCCCTTAGTAAAAGAAACTTTACCTGAAATTCCTGTTTTTCTAATATTTTTTCCTATTTTTTTCTATTCTTTTATTTCTTCGGTACAACAAACCTGACAAATAGGAAACAGCAATTTAATGGAAAAGGACTTCTGACTTTTATATCAAGTATTGTCTCTTGAAATTCTTCTAAGTGACGGTCAGATCACAAAGCATTTATAAGCAATTGCATCAAATACTAATGATAAAGTAGCAGTCAAGACCCAGACTATGATTACTCCCAAAGAAAATGTCCACGCACAGGCATCAGGAAACCGGTGTTGAGGGTTACACATAGATATCAAAATATTTCGTGATGTATTCAGGATAAGTAGAACCTACAGAATAGCTGCATGTTCTTTTCATATTTTTGACATGTAGGGAGCTTATTGCAGAAACACACAAACAAACACACACACACACACACACACACACACATATATATATATATATATATATATATATATATCAATTAATATATAGTAGTAGCTTATGAAAAGGATCACAAACTTTACTAACCTATATATACATATATATATATATATAGACATAATTTCGATTGATCCTCTTGTCCTGAAGGAATTACTCCCAGCTCTGATTTAACTGGAACAAATAATACCTATATATATATATATATATATATATGTATATATCTTATTAGAAATTTAATTTGCGTATATTTTTAAAGAAAAAGTGCTCAATATCAGTAATAGGGCTTATGTAGACCTAAGCTAGAATACCAGTGTCTCATGGTCAACACCCGGTGACTTTCACTTTTTCTCTCTCTCACACTCATACACAAACATATATATATATATATTATATATATATAAAGAAGAAGAAGAAGAAGAAGAAGAAGAAGAAGAAGAAGAAGAAGAAGAAGAAGAAGATATAAATATATATTAGTTTATATATATATATTTATTTAATAACATGTATATTTATCTATGACTCTGGGTTTCATTTCACGACAATCATCTTGAAGTAAAGAAAGATAGAAAAATCGAAAAAAATTGAAAAATAGTATCAAGTGAATGTTTACGTTGAGATTTGTATGACTTTTTTCTGTGCGTGCGTATATGTGTAAAATTTGTATCATAGATTGTTAGTGCGTTTGTGTGTGTCTGAATGCCTCTGTGTGTGTGTGTGTGGGTGGGTGGGGATGGTACATGCTTCTAGCTCTATCACAGATACTGAGCACTCTCCAAATTATACCACAATTTGTCTGTCACAGATCCAACCAAGTAAGATACAAACAGCATTACACTGTGATAATATGTTATATATATATATATATATATGTGTGTGTGTGCTTGTGTGTGTGTGTGTGTGTTCCTAAACGTCAACCTTGCAATAGTTTTCTCGCTGTGTTTCGTTTTGAGATACATATATAGATTAGCTGGTAGAAGGTCCTCATGGAAAATTTGATTATTAATTGTTATGAAGGTATTTATTCCTCAATATATACTTACAACACCTCGCTACTTATGACGATCATTTAAATTTAACGGCTTTAAATTTACAGTTTGCCTTCTAGACTCGCTGCTTCACCAAATGTAAAGAACCAAATATAATCTAATGTTTACCCATAGGTAAATTGAACAGATAGATCCAAGCTTTTCTCAATGTTGTAAGCGCGAAATAAAACTTTAACAGCCTTGTTCAGGTTTTGAAATCGTGTTGATGTATGCCTAAAATGTTACCTTTCAGCAACCATAGAATTCTGATGCATACCAATTCTACATAAGTGGTATCAGCTCTAAAATTATGCGCATGCTCAGAGGAATGTAGAAATAAGCTTCAGAATTTTAACATCAAAGATCAAATTAATTAGAAATTTGTAATCGTACTCAGTCGGACAGATTTAATTTCCCATCATTTCACATTATTTTATTTTATTCCTGTTTTCTGTGACTTGCTCTCTGCAACAAAAGAGAAATCACTTCATTAAACATTTTTGATCCATTCATTTTTTTCCACTGAATTTAAATTCATTCGGATAATTGACGCGAGTTACAAGAGGCTAAGAATCGGGATATGCACCTCTGAGCCCCAATAACGTGCGTAAAATAGAATAAATAAATTTGCGTTATGTAAGAGTATATATATATATATATATATATATGTATATATATGTGCGTGTGTGTGTGTGTGTGTGTGTTAAGGAAGTTTCACTCTTATTCCAATTTTTATAAATGCTATACGTTGATTCTCTGATAAATGTCTGGTGATTCCTTTTGATTCTTAAGGCTTCTACATTTGTCTGTTGTTTTCTATAAAGCCAATTGTTTTTCTGAAGAGATATGCGCCCCTGTCTCCCAGTCTTTTAAAGAAGAAGCACGCCAAACTTAATAGAAGGTATTCAAAATAATATATAGGGGAAAGTATTAAAGGTATGTAGATTGAAAGGATTTACTCAAATGGTTGCCTAAGTAATCGATCAGCCAATCAAATACAATATTCAATAGTATATAGGAGTTCTTACTGAAATAATATTGTCAACTTATACGTTATGTTAATATAATACTGGTAAATTTACTTTAGAACGGAACTTTAATCAATTCCAAGTAAGAATAATAAATTCCTAGAATTTATTATAATCTTAATCTACGATGCTACAAAATGGAATTGAATAAAAATTGTAGCTGCTATCTATTTCAAATTGGATGGAAATACATCTCTGGAAAATCGCCTTGAATAATCTTTCTTTGGTTCCAAGGCTCGAACAATAAATATTTTTCTTTTTTCTAGTGTATCACATTTACTGGCTGATTGGTCTAGTGGGTAGAGTGTTCGCCCATGGTCCGGAAGATCTGGGTTCAATTCCAGGTTGTGTCATACCAAAGACTTTAAAAATGGTACTTGATGCCGCTTTCTTAACCCGTAGTGATATAAGGTACGTATCAAGGATAAAATGGAGCAATCCAGGGAAAGGAGTAGCTCCCCCCTACACCTCGGTGTAGTAGCTATTGAAAAAGGAGCCTCTTGGTCGCTCTCAACTACGATCGCCAACTATACTTACTTTACTTTACATTACGACGATTTATCAAAGAGCTCAATGTATTGGCTTACTTTGACAAAATACTGTTGAAATAATGATGGAACAACTGGTTTGCTCAAAGGGGAGCGTATGTCAGTGATTGTTATTCGTGGTCTGGGTAGGGAATAACACTTGTTTTAACATTAGGACCTTTCATTATTTTATTCTCTCCATTCAGTCTCCGTTAAACAACGGACAATGTGTCGTTAATTATTTTTTTCTTCAAAGAACAGGGTTTTCTAGAATTTTTAAGAAATCCATTATTTTCCATTCACAGCACAATGTGGTTTCTTCCCTCTCCAACCACCGAAGGAGTAAAAAGATCAAATCATGAAATACACACACACACACACACACACACACACACACACACACACACACACATATATATATATATATATATATATATATATATATATATATATATATATATATATATATATATATGTTCAACAGAAAACCTTCTCAAGAAGACTTCCTTCTCAAGTCCTTAACTCTTTAAATGTTGACCTCTGCAATACCAGTCTCGAAATGTTAGATCAAGTACATCATGTTACAGCCCTGGAAAAAATTCTATCAACTTTTCTTTATTTTGGCTGGTGGCGCCCCGGAGCCAATGTTACCTAAAGATTTAAAGCAATATACCTTCGAACTTGTCTTCCTTGAAAATCAGTATTCATAATTTTGTGTTATCATTGAGCTCGCACATATATTTATGACGATTGTTAAAATTATATAAACTGTCTCTATTCCAAATCAATGACTTGATATTGATCTTAAAAATAAACTGAAGTATCTATCAGTGTGATTTGTTAATCACAGCTCCGTTTGGAGCTTTTTCTTTGCCGGAGAGCCTGTGTTTCTATTCCATAGTCTATCCTTTTATTATGGATTATCAGATTTAAAAGTGTTTTTTCAAACAAAATAATCGGATAGAAACTCTTTTGGTTAACTAAACTGATAATTGGGTGTGGTTTGATTTCTTTTTTTAATGGCATATCAACCTTTGTACGATAATTGGGGGAAAAGTTAAAGATAAACTCATCTGTTTCATGTGCTTAGCCAAATTTTAGATATTCACGAATAAGTAGAGAAAAAGGACTAAATATTTGCAAAAGATGCAAAAAATATAATGGAAATCGAGTATTTAAAAAATATTTACAGTTTTTCCTGGTCAAAAAGATATTTTTTATTTCCTTGATAAAACGTTAATTTTTCTATATTAACAGAATCTTTGTTAAATCCATATCTGAATTATATCGTTAAAAATATCTTTGTCTATTACTCCCATCGACTCCAATGTTTTTTGACACGATCTAAGGTTGATGAAATTGGAAACTTTGTTAACATATAACTTTATAGTTAATCACAGAAAAGTGTTCGATTATATTATGTCCGTGGTTCATTCAATAATTAATGCGTATGTAAATTTCGCCGAATAAGTAGGTCAATCAATATTTAGCACATTTGTAACCTTTTTCGATTAAAACTTCTTTCCCTCGACACCTCGGATATTATTTTGTGAATTTCACATTGACTGCACTTTTTGCCCACAAATAATTTGATGAGATTTGAGAGCACTACGATTTTCCACTATTTTGAAGAACCTTACAACAAAGTTTTTTGCTGCAATCCTTGAAGTTATATAAACATATAAAGATGTATATCTCCTTATGGCCATAATTTATAGTTTCACTATATATTTTACTGCAAATTTTCAGGTGTTTATTTTATATGATATATACATGTCTACAAATATAGCTTATTCTGTAGATTTTCTGGCAGAAGCAATCCATAAATGTAGTATCTTCATTTGAAATACCGTAAATTGCTGCATATTTATAGTCAAATGATTTTTCCGCCTTTCAACTACAAGAGAAAATTATTGAACGATATGATACCTTCATTCGATTAATTTTTGGATAAGTAAAATAATTTTATTCGGATAATTCAACGGGTCGACGTGTACATTCCCAAAATCTGCCAAATTATTTACTCATAGCTAGAGGGAGTATATTTTGAATCACACCTTTCCCAAAAAATATTAGTGTTTCGCGATAAGCAAATATCCTCGTCTAGGGTTTAAAGAAGCGTTACCGTTTCGATTTCCCATGACGATAACAATTAAGTCACTAGCGTCGGTATTTAAAGAGATTTATTCACTATAAAACGACTACTAATAGTCCAGTTGGCTGGGTCTGTAGAATACATAAACTGCATCTATGCAGATAGGTAAGACTTCCTAATTGAGTTTCCTGGATATGACACAAAACGAATTCTCATCGTTCCCAGGTCAAATTTGGCTCTGTGTAGTAGCACTTGAAAGAGTCTTATCTATAGATCAAATCAAACTGTTTGACATTCAAAATATGTGCAAACAAATAATTTATGCTAAATAGAATTGTTGGAAATAGAACTTTGATCTTTTAACTGTGTGTATCTATAAAATATTTTAACAAACCGTGTATTCAATATAAATGTAAAAATAGGATTTGACATTAAATAACCAACAATAGTTTATATGCCATAAAAACAAACTAAACAAAACGACTATGTAATTCATTAGAAGAAATGTTGACGCCAAAAGTTTTATTCAATGAGAACTAAATAGCTGTGGAGATTTCATGAAAAAAAATCCTTGACACAATTATGAATATTGACAAGTAAAAAGAAAAAGCGCTTCTTTCGAATACTGATTTATTTTTTTCGCTCTTCTTATAGTTATTCCCACCTGAGGCTGACAATTTTTCATCTCCATTTTCAGAAACATGATGTTTTCAATAACGAATTCAAAGTAGCGTGGTTGTATTTTTTTTTTCATGAAATAATTAAGAACGAAACAGCTGAGACGAAAAAGTAATTTGGTCTGTTTTCCGCTTTGAAATTATGATACTTTTGGAAACAATTTTCAATCACTGGAAATAAAAAAAAATCTTGTGTCACGGTTTCAACATATTTGTCATTGATCAACGCGACTATACTCAAATGAATATGCCATTTGTGATATAATGTTTGCAAAACTGACATTTATTTACTGAATTGATGTTCATTCAATAAATAAGGTGGATTTTTCAATACATTTTGATTTAATAAAAAAAATGCTTTATTTTTCTATATAAAACACAATTTTCCATCTAAAAAGTGATATTTATTCCTACAGCATGGATATATTTGGCAAGGGAGTAAGCATAGCGTTATAACTTCAATGCTGAATTACCGCTTCGAAATATACTTCATTTCTGCTATTTAGTTCACTTTCGGTTTAATACCGTTGACAAAATGATGAACCCCTGTATCCTCAAAACTCTTAGTTACAAAGTGTCTTTGCTGTTTTTTCTACGAGGATGGCATTAGTATCAAATAACTGAAGAAGATTGATATGTTATAAAGAAAGTAAACCAAGTCAAACCATCCTAAATAATATAAGGAAAGATTTTTGGTCATTTGCTCTTCACTTCATTACTGTTTGAAAAATGTTTTCTACTCAATAATGATGTAAAGGTGCCAAGCAAGTAGAAATAGGATATGTGCAGATTAAAACTGTAAGGAGAATTTGGCGATATTTCCTTCTAAACTAAAAGATAACTTCCATTCTTATTTCTACCGCAGGGGACCTGGCATCGTCCTGTTTGGTTTGGTTTGGTTTCTCTGTTTAATGGCATATCTGTTATGGGACCGTTACCTACCCATTGATGGACTCTTCCAAATCCTATATTAATCGAGAGCCAAGAAATCTTGTTGGGATGAATGGTCAGCCGGTCGTAGAGACTGGATATTCGAGTGACTAGTAAGCCTAGATTACGCCACGACTTTTCTCTGTATCTTGTTACTACAATATATCCTTAAACTTATACCGTGTTCCGAGTTATCTTTTCGTGGTGCCAAATTGGTTCCATATCAATATCAAACTCCTAGAATAACAGCAGTAGTACTGTTCAACCGATAGCTGGGAGGATAAGGGAGTTCATACTTTTCCCTAGCGTATTTACCCGAAAGTGAACGTTATATCGCGACTGCAATATGAACTCGCTTACGATTCCAGAGACCATCGCTTTAACCATCACACAATGAGGACACCCCGTTGCATCGTCCTGATACAATGCAAAGATAAATGACCTTAGAAAGGTAAAGGCATCGGACACAATTTTGTGCACTTTCCAAATAAATGTTCTTTAGTTCTAAAATATCATCTATTATAAGTATTCCGTTAAAGTGGGCATATTAACTGAATGCACCATCTTTGGCATGTTCCACATTGTAGGCCTTTTTGACCCATCTTCAATTTAAATTCTATTTCGATTTTCTTTAAACAATTTAGCCAGTTTATTTGACATTCTTGACTAAAATATAATCCTCCATACACTGTTCCTTCGGTTAATTTGACATGATTTGCACTTTCGATCAACTAATAACTAATGAAAGACCTCTGTTCAAGTATGTGTTTGTTTAGACGCTTTTTTGAATAGCTTCAAAACAAATATTTTTGTGAGTTTACTATAATTTTCAGTAAAAACATATTTCACACAATATAGCGTTCCCCTTCTTATAAAACCAAAAATCAAAAAGAAAACAAAAGCAAATAATTTCGCTTTTATCAAAAAATCCACTATACAGAATTACCCTTGTATAAACAGTTAAGAAACGTTGATAATATCTTTCTTTGTCTTAAAATCGTAAGTAGATCATCACTACAGCCTCAAGATAAATCGTGAATAAAGTTTTTTTTTTTTTTTTATATTCAGTCTTTTATTATGTAGCCTTAAAAGTACTATTGCATGGTTGAAAGATTTCGGCTTAAACGAAATGCTTAAAGAGAAACCTATATGTACACTACAAAAAATGCAACTTAATACAAAACAGCGATTGTACTGTCACTTTAGTGCCATCTTAAAACACTAAGAAAGATGAGCAAGACATATTTAGCACTGCTTTAGAAATAAGAACTCATAAGCGATGTCCTACACATTGACATATCTATATTGGCTGAATAGCCAACACTTACATTCAACAGTTTTTGCAATCAGTGAATAATATCTAGATGACTAACCACGATCAAATCTCGATAAGCATATATGTATATATATATATATATATATATATATAGAGAGAGAGAGAGAGAGAGAGAAAGAGAGAAAGAGAGAGAAAGATAGAGGATACAGAGTCAAGGACCACTGCAAACGGCACACCTTGCTGTTGATTATTTTGGCGCTATCGAGGCGCCAAAATATTCAAATATTCAATATTCAAACTCTTGAAGTACCTTGAAATTGTAAAATATATATTCTGTGCTGAATACAAAAGTACATAGAACAATATAACAATCAATGGAATATAGGGAAAGTTTCATGGCCAGGAGTTTCAGGTGAACTGGTAGTCCACGTTTGTGACATACTTAACGGAACTAATGTGCTATTTTAAACATTGTTTGCGTCACGTGAATACAACATGGATGAAAATAATCATGTGCGTCAATGAGGTACAAAGTTATGGATTAGATATTTACTCTCATGTCAACATATTGCTATCCACTCTTTTTTCTATTTAGCTTTTTATTTGAGTCTGGAATATAATATAATATTCACTTTCAGTCAAAATATACAATTTCTCAAACCTTCATCTCAATTTTAGCTTCTTTCACATATTTTTTTCTGTAATTTCATATCTCGATAGTTTTCCGTTATAAAATATTGTTCATTTTTTTAAAAGAAACTTACTAATTAATACAACGCTTACGTCGACGGTCATTTTGTCGATCCTCATTATATATATATATATATATATATATATATATATATATATATATATATTATGACTTCCTGTCCTCTCTTCATACTTATTGTTACTTAAATATAATAAGTCAAGATACGATACTTGCAAAGATATCGATCGCACATGCATACACTATCTCTCGTGAACAGATCACACACACACACACACACACACACACACACACACACACACACACACACACACACACACACTATCACACACATTCATATATATATATATATATATATATATATATATTTGTCAGTGTTTGTGGGTGGACTTGGTATATGTCTAATGAGTTGCTTGTGTTCTATTTGTACGGTGTGCACATATGTATAATTATATATGCTCATATTATTCAGTTAACGTCGAAGTCTTCTTTTTTATCTCCTTAATATCATTTTTCTCTCGATGCCAGTTTTTTGCCGCAATTTGCATATTCCACTGAAATGTAACAAAATTTCCTTAGGTCTTTGGGACACTTGAACCTATTCTAGCTCTCATTTTCACTTCTGCCAGGCTCGTTTCAAGACATTTAAGTACCATTCCACGGATTCGAACTTTCATTGTTCCACAGATTTTTCATTTCGCTGGCAAGTTTATCATCATTTCACACATTGAGAATTTTTTTTCATCAGAGTTATCTACTTATTTGTTTGTTTTTTTTTTTTACTGAAGTTTGAGTGACAGAAAGTATTATGCGTTCACCAGGACCCTCCCAAGTATTTTAACTGATCTTAATAATGGTATGATCTTGATTATTCCTCTGATCTGAAATTCCTACTGTCTTATTTCCAAGCGTTCGGTAACCGTTCAAACCGCACCACCAACAATTGGTTTTACTGGAACACAGATGTTCGACATTTTTTTCTTTTAGTTCTCTGGTAAGATCCTAGAGTTATTCAATTTTTCTTCTTTTATTTTCAGTCTTCGATCCACGTAGATGACAAAATTTTCAAAAAAAGAAAAATCTTAATTCTTGGTAATTAACAATTAGTTCTCTATCCAAGAAAAAGTGTTTTTGCGTGTCATTCTCTTGGATGTAGTCAGCTATGTGCATAAACCATTTGCTACTATGGTAAAATTTAAACCTTTTGCACAATTCCTCGTAAAACACAACCCCCCACACTTCATATCTTGTCTTGTACCCTTTTTGTACTTGCTTGCCATATTAACTTATTATGTCATTATAAATTTTATCTCTGTTTCAGCATAACCTACTCTTGCTATTCAGTTGCGATCATTGATTTTTGTTTTAATATAATTGGTCCTTACGGCACCATATTGCGCTTCTCTTAAAAGATATTCAGTTTATATCTTTGTTGTTGCTCTTTCTTAGCCATGTGCAGGTTGTCTCATGCACAATCATGCAATTTTATTTTTCTTTAAATATCCTCAGAATTTTTTTTCTCGATATATTTATTTTTTTAGATTTTACTGTATTTCTTCTCATGTTAACATTAATTTAATACTGCCATAATAAATCTTTCTTTGATTTTTAAAAGATATTCTTTGCGTCCTTATATTGATGCATCTACGCAATCATCAAAACGGGTGAATGTTCTTCCTTCTTTCCTTGGCAGATGCAGGCAATGTCATCTCTTGACTTTATTATTATTATTATTATTATTATTATTATTATTATTATTATTATTATTATATACTCCTTTCACAGTTTTTCACATCAGCGTCAGCTGATAGTTCTTCACGGGAGTTTGAGTGACAGCAAATCCCCAAGTCTCCAGGACTCTTCTCGGTATTCTGGTCATCCAATCCCTTTAATAATAATTTAGTTACAGTGCCAAAAGCACCAGTCACAGTTAGTACAATCGTCACATTCATGTTCCATAGTTTGTTTGTTTTTCAAGTCTCAAGCAAGGTCGAGGTACTTATCCTTCTTTTCACATTCTTTCAGTTTTATTCTGTGGTCAGCCGGGACAGCAAAATGGACAATTTTACAAGTTCTCTTTTTTGTTGTTGCTTATTATTAGTTCGGTTCTTCTGGCCTAGATTTGCTTATCCGTGTGTGTGTAAAAGTCCCATTGGAGTTTATGTGTGTCGTTTTCTAGGACAGGTGCTGGGTTGTGCATATACAATTTGTTCGTATGGTTAAATTCAAATTTCTTGCACATCTCCCAGTTGATCACCGCATTTGATATCTTGTTTCGTCTTATCTATTCTCGCCTTAATATGATTGGTTCTTACGGCGTTGTTTCGTGCTGCTATTAAGAGAAATGCTGTTTCTCCCTTAAGGTTCCCTTTTCTTAGCCATGTCCAGGTTTTGTCATGTGAGATGTTGTTTATTAGTCGTTTAAAATGCACATAGAGTTTTTTTTTCTTCCCATTTTAGTTTCTTAGTTATTGTCATTTTATTGTCCATCGGGTTATCAGTATCGTTTCTGATGGCTGTAATCAGTCCTCTTTCGCGCTTTTCTGTATAGTCTTCGGGTCGTTGTATCGATGCGTCAACGCTATCTTCAATGCTGGCAAGTCCACTTTTCTTGATTCAAAAAATCTGTCAACGTCGTCTCTCGGATGTAATGCCTTATACATGGTCATAAGTTTTCTTGTTCTTTGGTCCATTTATTTAAGTTTGTCTCTGATCAACTTAAGAAAGGGTCCAGAATATCTAACAAGGGGTACAGCCCAGGTATTTATTCCATTGATAAGGTTTTAGCTAGAGGGTTTTGTCTCGAGTAGTTTTCTTGTTCTTCTGAGATATTTTTTTTTAATTTTATTTTTCATTTCCACTTGTTTGATGGTGTCAGCCTCCATGATGGCCAAGTATTTGTAGGTTTCGTTTTCTGCGAGCGTTCTAATCTTGTCTTGATTTGGTAGGTCCATTCCGTCAGTTAGATGTCATTTGCGACTTTTCATTACAAGCATTGCACCTTTGTCTATGCCAAATTCCATTCCCTTGTCCTGATTGTATATTCTGTGTGTATCAGACTTTCCAGGTCTTTTTAATTTTTTGCAAATAATTTTATGTCATCCATGTAGAACAAGTGACTGATTTTTTCCTGCGATCTACAAAATTTGTATCCGGCTGTACCTTTTCTAGGTATGTGATTAAGTGGCATCATTGCAATTATGAATAATAAGGGTGATAGAGCTTCTCATTGGAAAATAGATCTTTGGATCTTTGTCTCAACTAAGCTTTTTTCCTCCCGCTGTAAATTCCACTCTCCAGGTTTTCTCGATAAAATTTTTGACTTGATGTGATATTTTGTACATTTTGAAGCAGTTGATTATCCAGTTTTGTGGAACCATTTCATATGCCTTTTTGTAGTCAATCAAGGCCATAGCTAGATTTTTCTGTCCGGTCTCGCTCTCATTTAGGATGCGTTGATCTATGTAAAGTAACTCTGCTGTGCCTCTGGTTCCTTTGCTGCATCTTTTCTGTTCGTCAGGAAACAAACCACGGCTTGTTAGCAAGTAGTAAATCTTTCCCTTATTTGTGCCGTTAATATTTTCCACATCATTGGTAGGCAAGTTATGGGTCTGTAATTGTTTGGGGCGGTTACTTTGCTTGGGTCTTTTTGGACGAATGTGGTCATTCCGTTGGTCATCCATTCGGGTATGTCTGCTCTTTGTATGAATTTGTTTATTTCTAGTGCTAGTCTGTCGTGAATGGAGGTGAATTTCTTGAACCAGAAATCATAATTTCCATCATGGGCTTGGTTTTCCAATTTGATATTTTGTAGTATCGTTTTGAGTAAATCGATGTGTATTTCCGCTTTCGAGCCTTTTCCAACTCCTTCTAGTTCTCTAGTGATATTGATTATCCTTTCAGCCTTTTCGTTACGTTTTTTGGTTGCCATATTTTTGTCCAAAATCGTTGGGTTTCTTTTGCATCCGGTTGTGAGTATATTTTAGTGTCATCTCCTCCTAATTGTTGATGGAATTATTTTAATTTTTGAGAGTTTTTCGCTCTAGCGTTGGCAGATGGCTTCTTACTGTAGTTCGTGTGACAGCAAGTTTTCTCAACTCACCAGGACTCATCTCAGTATAATGGCAAATCTTAATAATTCAGTATTTAGGATGGTCTCCACCTCTCCTCTTATTTCCATGTCCTCCTCTCTTTGTGGTAACCCTTTAGTGACTGTACCGAGCGCACCAACTACAATTGGTATCATCGTCTTTTTCATGCTCCATACTTTTTTCTTTGCTCTAGTAATATTTAGGTACTGATTTCTCTTTTCGCTTTTTTACACTTTTACCTTGTGGTCAGCAGGAACAACAAAGTCAACTATTCGGCAGATTTTCTTTTTTTTGAAGATACTATTATTATTATTATTATTGTTATTATTATTATTATTATTGTTATTATTATTATTATTATCTTGTGTGGGTTTCCTGCTTACATTTTAAGTGAATAAAACTGCAATGTAAATTAATGCCAAATGATGCATGCAATTACGATGTAGCACCCTCCCATATATATATATATATATATATATATATATATATATATATATATATAATCTGTAAATTCAATATTACCCATAATTACAATGCAAAATACTTGCGTCGTATTCAAACTGCGATTCGGTACCTTACTGCCAGAAAGCAATATTTTCTTACCTGCAAAGACAGAAAAAGAAAAAATTGCTTTGATAAGATTCTGTTGTTTTCTTTTTAAATTGCAAAATTATTCAACAGAAAATCTTTAGAAAATCTGCGAGAACGTATGACAAAATATTGAAAATATAATTAAATATCAAAAGTGACATTTTTGGTAATTCAACAAAAAATGAAGAACGTGTTTCAATTGAAGATCTTGGTTGTCCTGAAAATACACTGAACTTTCAAAATATGTTTAACTAATAATTTTCTTATGTAAGCATTTGTGGTCAATTCAATCAAAATCGTCAGATTGGTGTTGATTCATATTTCAAATTAAGTCTGCTCTGTCGATAGGGCTTCAATTACGCTGACAGTATACTCCGCAGTGGAGTTAGGACCTATCAAAAAACAGTGTTCTGGGTCTGACAGTAAACTGCATCTTATGGTAAGACTACAGTCATTGATCATTGGAGAGATTACGGTTTCTATCTATTACTTTTGCTCCCAGATTCACTTCGATCTCGTAGTGGTAGTACTTGTTAGGATACCATATTTAGCTCAAATAGACCTGTTTAAAATAATTCGTATTGGATAGAACCACCTGCAAAAAAACATCACACCATTTAAGAAATTATTGCACAATAAGTAAACAGGATCATACTATTGACGCGATTTCTAAACTGCTAGGCATACAATCACAGAAGACAGATTCAAAAACTGTTGATGACAGTCGATGACAATAAAGAAGTACTTGACTTTCTTCAGATCTCTAGAACTGAAGCCTCATCGTTAGAATCTTATCGGAACGTTATTCTTTCAGGGAGATGCATGCAGGAACATTGTAACACGAAGGACCATGTGGAATATTCGAAATTTTAAAAAAAATGATAGTCGACTCCGTTATTCAGAATACGAAAATATTCAGTCCGACATAACCATGCGAGAGAGAGAGAGAGAGAGAGAGAGAGAGAGAGAGAGATCTTGTAAGAGTATATCAACGTATTCCCTTTGCAGGCACCTAACTATCCTATCTCTCGCTAATTCGCACCAACGTCTAACCCAACCTCTCTCATTAGTTTCGAATAACTACCTAAATTTTCAAACTATCTCATTTTATATATTATCTGATTCAGTTACTTATTGCTTCATACTTTCAAAAATCATCTCATTTGTCACAAACCCTTGTTCTCTCCCGCTTTCGACAAGTATTGATTTGTTTATTATCCATAGTGTGTCTTTCCCAACGTTATTTTGACGTGAGGCGTTAAACATAGTCGCCACCTGAACATGCGGTAGACATTTGCAAGAAACTTACATATAATTTTACCCCACCCCAAAAACATCATAAATATAATTAATAAATCAACCTAACCTACATATAGCAGCTCTGTGAGGATACGGGGTGTAGCCATGAGGACCTGCCAGAAGCGATGAATGATAGGGACGAGTGGCGAGAGAGGGTCAGGGATATCCATGCTGGCGACACGACATGATGATGATGATTTTACAATAGAAAAAAATACTGGAATGCAGCGGACTTTAAAGCAATATCAATCACTAATATAGTAGAAATCATTTTGATTGATATTATAGCCACAACGTTTTGACATTTTTCAAGTCCTTGAAGTCGTGAATAAAATTCAGCAAATTTCTCAACGAAATCTATATTTAGTTCATGAGAAGTTTTTTCTCAAATTGCCCTCAACGTTTTATGCACTACTTGTGTTAATAACGGTATAAATTTCGGATTTAGATCCTAAATCGAGTAAATATCTCTTGACGAATGATTTTACGCAGGATACATTTTATTTTCTGTTATAGCAACCTGTTCTAAAATAAATCGTTTTAGCTTAAACTTTGCAAAAGACGGTCTCGTTCTTCAAACAAAAGCTAACGTTTAATATCTCAAAATTGCTATCCTGTTGTTTTATTTAAATCATTTATCATTGAATTAATAATTTGGTTTCCTTTTTTTGTTTTTTTAATATATCAACTTTTGTGGGTAAATTAATAGCTAAGAAACCCTTGTAGAAGAATAGTAATGGTAATACTTAAAACCATAGCCAGGGGATATAAGACGTGCCAGTTTTTTCCAAAGTATAAGAGTCCAAAAGGAAATGTAATAGTACGTCAGGATGTCAAACCCACATACTTTAATGCCTCTTTACAGTTTGTTAGGCACTACACCAAGAAAACTATCACTGAATCCATGTTCCTGGGCAGAATCCAAAAATGTTGCCATTAAAACTGTAAATGTAACAGTATCATCATACGCTGTAATAATCATTTGGTAACTGGCATATGGAAATTCTAATTTAGCGGCTGAAACATTTTGTCAATAAGATACAACATAGTATGGTATTGTCCCTGGTTTAACGGCATATCAAACTTCCTGAGTTATTTTATGCCAAAGCCATTCTTGTAGAATTATAGCAGTCATATTATTTAACACATATCTATTAGGAATAAGGGGTTTCATTATTGTCCCATCATAATTCGCCCTAAAGCGAACTTAATAGTGAGTTCGAACTCGCTCACTTCCAGGCGGCTGTCTAGCATTGTAACTATTACGCTATGGGGTCCAATCGTTCAGATAAAAAAAAAGTTTAGAACATTAGACTGGACATATCAATAAATCATAGTTAATAAGTATGATTATCATTACAATAATGTATCGGTTTTCTTTATTTAATATTTAACAATATTAAACAATGCAGAGCTCTATCTTGATCTTCCAACTTATAATCAGATTCAGTGTCTAGAACTCGTTGTCCTGTTAGTTAATATTCCTTCAATGAATCAATGGTTTGCTTTGCTTTGCTTTCATATAAAGGTTTAAATCAGGATTTATGAAATAAACACTTCATCAAATAAAATTAATCTTGAACCATGTAGAAATTTTCTCAATCTTCGAGCTGAACCTTACGTTTATATTCATGTTTAGTATATTGAAATTATCACTTCCTTATTTAATTCAAAACTTTCATCGTTGAAAGATTTTGTTTTTCTGACTGAACCAAAGAACGTCTGAGTTGAAATTACGGATGTAGTAAAGACTATATGTAGCAATATAAAAAAAACAAAAACATTAAAATATGCAAATCCTTGTATAGCGCCCGAAACGTTGCAATTGTTATGATGACTGAGATAAGAACACTGCTCCGAACATATCAGTAAATGAGAAGGAAAAATAATGACAATTTTCTTTTCGATGTGCAGATAAGATTTAAAAACAGTAGTGATAAAACCAACACGTTAACGACTGTACAATAATAGAGGAGAGATAGACAGTGTCAGGAAGGAAAATGTAGAGATTAAAGCAGAGTTATCATAATCAATGTGACCTAGAATATTTATCTTTATATGCCTGAATAATTTCAAGATATTATCGTAAACTAGTCGCAGATTTCAGAGCAAGAATTGTTCTAATGTTATGAAAATGAGATTTAATAATCGACATTGTTCTCAACTTTATCGTGATAATGATGAAGTGATAAGACTCCATTTTTTACGAGTTTGTTCGTGATTTTCATTTTCTATCGAATAAACAAAATCTTTTTTTATTTTATCTCTCTCCATGAATGCTTAATAAGTTCCGATTTAATATTTCTAGTCCCGAGATAATACTATAAAGGTCTTTAAACTGTCGAACTAAAAAATTAAAAATAATATTAAATATTTCGAAACTTTTGATCGGAGATAGAGCAGATTGATGATAATGTTTATATTAAAATGACAGGTTCAGTCATTATTTAACTGTAGTAGAATTCAGCATCTTTCTTTCTCTTCCGATAGATAGATGGATGAAGGGATGCATCCTCCCCTTCCCTAAAAAAGGTGACCTCGGATTAGCCAAAAACTACCGAGGCATAACACTTACATCCATAGCGGCCAAAATCTACAATGCCCTACTACGAAACCGCATAGAACCCAAAATTGACAACATCCTTAGGAAAAACCAAAATGGCTTCCGAAGAAATAGATCAACGACCTCACAAATATTAACCATTCGTAGAATCCTTGAAGGTGTACGGGCAAAAATCATACAAGCGACATTACTATTTGTTGACTTTACCAAGGCGTTCGATTCCATTCACAGAGGAAAGATAGAACAAATCCTACTAGCATACAGCATACCCAAAGAAACCTTGGCAGCAATAACGATTCTCTATAGAAACACCAAAGTAAAAGTACGATCACCAGATGGAGAACAGAATCCTTCGACATTGTAGCAGGAGTACTACAAGGGGACACGCTAGCTCCATAGCTCTTTATCATTTGTCTAGACTACGTACTTAGAACATCGATTGACAAAATCAGAGAAAAGCAGAAGATATCCCGCAAAAGCAATTACCGACGCCGACTACGCTGATGACATAGCGATACTGGCAAATACACCCAACCAAGCCGAAACACTTCAGCATAGTTAGGAACGAGCAGCCGCAGGCATAGGTCAATGCACACAAAACGGAATATATGTGCTATAATCAAACGGGTGACATATCCACTCTAGACGGAAGCCCTCTTAAACTAGTAGACAAATTCACTGACCTAGGAAGCATCGTCTCATCAACCGAAAAGGACATCGACACGAGGTTAACGAAGGCATGGACAGCTATCAATAGGGTATCGATTATATGGAAATTAGACCTAACCGATAAAATGAAACGCAGTTTCTTCCAGGCAGCGGTCGCATCGATACTGCTATATGGATGCACTATATGGACTCTAACAAAACAGCTGGAGAAGAAGCTAGACGGCAATTACACAAGAATGCTGCAAGCAATCTTGAACAAGTCCTGGCGGCAACACCTCACAAGACACCAACTGTACGGCCACCTGCCTACTATCACGAAAACTATTCGAGTTAGACGAACCAGACATGCAGAACACTGCTGGAGAAGCAGGGACGAACTCATAAGTGATGTACTCTTATGGACCCCCACATATGGCCGAGCAAAAGCAGGACGACCAGCACGAACATACATTCAGCAACTATGTGAGGATACGGGATGTGGTCCAGAAGACCTACCAGAGGTGATGAACGATAGAGAAAAGTGGCGAGAGAGGGTCAGGGATATCCGTGCTACCAGCAGGACATGATGATGATGATGATGATGATGATGATGATAGAAGCCACCCTTATAGATGAGCAGCAGTAGGTCCGCGAAACAGTTTAAAACTGACAAACGAAAAAAGCAGAAGATAACCCGCTGTGACGTGGTAGGCCCCTGAGAGGGGAAAAGTAAGATTTAATTTCCCTTCCCCTTCTGTGTTTGAACTAACTTCCCAGCGACTGACCGAAACAGGAGTCTTGACTAGGACTTATTTTGCGAGGGATCAAATGCCAGTTTGCCCCGACGTCACACGTGCGTAAAATAAACTCTCGTCATGGGATAAATAAATATGCACCGTCATCCGCTCATACAATACGGACGCAGACTACGCCGATGACATAGCGCTTCTTGCAAATACACCCGCTCAAATCTTGAAAGAGCAGCTGCAGGCATAGGCCTCCATATCAACGCAGACAAGACGGAATTCCATGTGCTTTAATGAAATACGCGATATCTCCAGACTAAACGGTAGTTCTCGGAAACTAGTTGACAAATTCACCTACCTAGGGAAAAGTGTCTCAACAACCGAGACATACATCAATACGTGACTAGCAAAGACATGGGCCGCTATGGATAGGCTATCAGTCATATGGAAGTCGGACCAGATCGATAAAATAAAACGCAGTTTTTTCCAAGCAGCGGTCGTGTCGATACTGCTATATCGATGCACTACATGGACGCTAACAAACATATTTAGAAAAAGATCGACGGCTATCACACAAGAATGAGGAGGTGCACGTGGTGTAATGGTTATCGTCGTAGGAAATGGACACGGCGACTCGAGTTCAAATCCTGGACGAAAATGATTGCATTTCACATAGCACTAATACCCTTGGGAAAGGTATGAATCCAATTATTCTCCCTCCAGCTATGGGTAAATAGTAGCACAGACTGGGTTCTTCAGCTTTGGTGAGGCAACTAATCTAGGAGAAGGAAAACTCTGAATTTAAACCTGTTAAACTCCGCTTAAAAATTGATCTTGTGTCATATCCTGTCCGAGCGGAGGGGTTGGTAATAGGATTACAAAACAATGCTGTGAGGAATGATAAACAAAACCTGGAGACAGGACCCAACAAAGCTGCCGCTGTACGGCCACTTACCACCCATCACAAAAACTATCAAAGGTAGACGAACCTGACCTACTGGGGAAGTAAGGACGAACTCATAAGCAACATACTCCAGTGGACCCCTTCACATAGATGAGTAAATGCAGGATTATCAGCTAGAACCTATATACAACAGCTCTGTGGCAATACATGATGTAGCCTAGAAGACCTACAGGGAGCGATGGACGATAGTGTAGGGTGGCGGGAGGGGGTCAGGGAGATATGTGCTGGCGGCACGATATGATGATGATGAAAATTCAGCACATGATCCATTAAAAGTTGTAGTTTAGGGGCATGTGCATGACATTTGTAGTGTGTACATTCGACTAGTGTCAAGGCGCAGTACTACTTCAAATCTCTTTCATGACGCAGTGGTGTAAATACTTTTCAGGACTAGAATACCCAATGAAATTTTAATGAATACCCTTTTAGATTAAAAAATGAGCAAGGCTGTGGCTACGAAATATTCCTAAATACTGAGGAATTATATTTATAAAGAAAAGAAGAAAAAAACAATTAATCCAAAATCTGATGAATTAATCATGAAAGTCGATGTTGAATGTTTAAGTTATATCAACTTCCGGATTTTAAATTCATGATAAGTGTTGCTAAAATAGCGATGAATGTTTGAAGAAAGAGAAGGAGAAAAAAAGGGCAAATAAAAAAGAAAGATTCATAATAGTACATTTAGCGTTCTTATTTCTTATTTATTATTATTACATTGTTATAGCACGTAGGATGATGTTTGAACATTTTTGGGTTTTTTAAGGGATATAACGGAAGATTATAAAACAATGATACTTAAAATATTTCTCAAAAAAAGATTAATTTCCTAATTTAATTCTCTCTCTCTCTTTCTCTCTCTCTCTCTCTCTATATATATATATATGTGTGTGTGCGTGTGTGTGTGTGTGTGTGTGTGTGTGTGTCTTCAGAAAGACAGAGGGAGAGAGGAAGGGAGAGAGGGATTCAATGTTCGTAACCATTTAAAAATATTCAAAAAATGGTATTTATTATGCATTTTATATGATTTATATACCTCTTTTAAAACCAAATTCGTATTTTATATACCTCAATAAATAAAATATATTCACTTAAAATTGCCCTATTTTAAAAGAAAATTGTGTCTATATATATATATATATATATACCATCAAGTCTTGCTGATTCCCTAACACTCCATTCGTCCGTCCAATTATCTATTGCTCCCTGCAGGCCGCCCAGAGTACATCCAGCGTACGCAGCGAATTGAGGTAATTTTGTGGGGTTAGCCAACACTGGTGTCTCCATTTGCAGAGACCATAAAAGTAAGTCGCTTATAAGTTCGCCCTAGCCTCTCTAGTGTCGTCCTTCCTGCCTAGTGTATCTCATGATTTCTGACATATGATGTAAATGGCTGTACAGCTGCTGTTTAATGGAGGCATGGATCCAGGATTTGTCTGTGTATCTGTGTTTTCCTGAATTTGTAGAATTTTGACATATTTTCTTGGGTTAAAGTACTTGAATGTTCGTTAATTCATAATGCAGTATAGATGGATGCTGCCGTTGTTAATAGATATGTGATTTGTTCGATCTTATTGTCAACAATTCCTTTCTTTGAAGAAGAAAAAGGTAATTTTTTCACGATTACAGGTGCAAATCTAATCTAATGATATCCTGTACAGACAAATTGTTCACTTCCTGTATATTCGAGTGAATCAAGTGAATACAAAAGCGCGTACAAAGAGTATATTATTATTTTTTATCAACGTTTTCTTTCATTGTAATCCTTACTTCGCCTCGTTTTCTCAACGAAAGTCTCCAACAGTAATAGGTATTAATTTTTATTTTTTTTTAGATTCGTACATAATAATCTCACGATTTGTGGACATTCTTCTTGTTTTTAATGTCATCGAATTTAGATTTCGATCCAGTCATACGTCGTCACAGGCATAAGAAAGAGAAGGAGTTTGATGACTGTAAAACTTGGTGCAGAATACTGAACTGAATAATTGGACGATTCTCATGTCAAGTGATTTAGAAAAATACTTTGTGAAAAAAATGCAATTACGTGAGGCCACAATTTTATTCGTATTCATATTCAAATTATATATATATATATATATATATATATATATATATATATTAATGAGGAAGAAAGAGTTCATTCTCATGTGTGAGTGTCAGCTCAAATTTTCGATGAATTTCAACATTATCCGAGAATCTCATGCTTGAAAAAATTTGATGCACACCTGCGAGAAATGCATATATATATATATATATATATATAGTGGGATCGATAGATAGAATGTGCACACATTGATATGATGTACTTGAGAATTTGACAGTGAGAGAAAGAGAGTGTGAATAATAGAAAAATAGTGACTGTCCCTCACCTCTCTCTCTCTCTCTCTCTCTCTCTCTCTCTCTCTCTGTGTATTTTATCTATCATTTACAGAAAAATTAAGCGGTTTGACCTTAAAATCATAAAGGAGAACAAAAAATGAAATATTTAGATTTCTTTCTTTTTATTTCCAGTAATCAAACCTGCCTTTGTGTTGAGAAGAGATGGCCATGTCACATTCATATCTTCCTCTGATTAAAAGTTTCTACATGTATAAATGCATACATAAAGACACAGACATATGAAGAGTTCGGTATATATATATATATATATATATAAAGAATACTGATCTTTTAGATAAAAAAACTAGAAAAGACATAAAAGAGTTATCTCCTCATTAAGCCCACTTCCGTTTTAAATTTAAAAAATTAAAACGCAAGTGGGCTTAATGAGGAGTTAACTCTTCACCCCTCTTCTATCCCCTCCAACTTTTCTGTGTCTATTGTAGTTTTTTTTATCTAAAGGATCTGAAGAAGTCCTGTTAAATTTTTTTCGTGTTTTTTGAAATTTCAAAAATGCGTAACAGGATGGAAATAAATTTATAATCCTAGGTGACCAGTTTTGTTGTTTTTCTTAAAAAATTTATTGCTCTGTATTATTGTTACATTGTTTATTGCTCTGTATTATTGTTACATTGAGCTCTTTACCAGGAAAATTTAAATATTCACTCATGAATAATTTCTTGTCCTGATGGAATTACTCCCAATTCCGGTTTAACTTGACCAAAGAATACTCATATATATATATATATATATATATGTATATATATATATATATATATATATATGTATATATATATATA
This sequence comes from Sepioteuthis lessoniana, assembly GCA_963585895.1. Lineage (NCBI taxonomy): Eukaryota > Metazoa > Mollusca > Cephalopoda > Myopsida > Loliginidae > Sepioteuthis > Sepioteuthis lessoniana. The sequence goes on from CAUZXS010006374.1 coordinate 161,715, forward strand.
TATATATATATATATATATATATATATATATATATTTGCAAAAAACTTACAAAATCACTTAAATTCACACACTCACACACACATTCATAAACGTATATGCATATATATATATATATATATATATATATATATATATGCAAAAACTTACAAATCACATTCAGACACACACACACACACACACACATATATATATATATATATATATATATTCAGTAATTTTGTACATATATGTTTAAAGTAGATTGAATTATTTGATCTACAGTAATTACACTTCATCGTGGCACACTTTCATATCTTTTTCCGTTTCTAGTATGTACAATTGGAAGTATTTTCATTTTAGTAATTCTCCTGGCCGACCTTTTAATATGTAAAGTCATTCAAATACAAATTGTCTTGAATAAAAATAGATAGTTTTATTCCTATAATCTCAAAAGCGTCTCGCTCGAAATGCATTCTACCGGAGCTGTAAAGTAATGGCATATAGTAATTTCCTGTAGTTTATTCTAAATAAAAAGAGGGTGACTGAGCGAAACAAATTGGTTTTATTTAAAAGTTTCCCGGAACTTATCGTTGAAGTTATTTGATCGCTATTTCTTTCGACTTCCGTTCAATACGCTAATAGTTTCTGGAACAATGCCTGATTATTCAAAGTTTAATATAATTATCGAAAAATGGAGATTTCATGTGACTGAATAGAAGTAGTTATTTTTCCGCATAACTTAATTTGGCATGGAGCCACAAGAATGCTGTCTCTCCGTGAGAATCGAAATCATGATATGGTCGAATAGATATGCCTGTTAACCGTCACCTAGTTTAATGGTAAACCGATAGCTGATAAATTTAGCACAGTGTATCACAAAGCAAGGTCTATAGGGTACAAAGTGAAGACTGATAATTTATTCATCAGCATCAGCGCGCAAGAACGGCTGACAGCACAGAATCCGTTTAATTTCTCTGGCCCACCGTCCCTATCCACCATTGCTATTGCTAAGTCCTGTAGACAACATCAAGTGTCTGCACAGAGCAGATGAATGTAAGTTTTTACTGATCAGCTAACATTTGCATGTCCATGTGTAAGTAAGTTGGCGACCATAGTCGAGGGTGACTCGAAGGCTCCCTTTTCGATAGCTTTTACAACAAGGTGTAGGGGAGGGCGCTACCCCTTTCCCTAGATTGCTCCACTTTACCCTTGATCCGTACCTTATAATGCTGAGTGTTAAGCAAGGAGTCATCAAGTACCATTTTTTGAGTCTTTGGTATGACTCGACCTGGGATTGAACCCAGGTCTCCCGGGCCATTGGCAACATCCTAACCACTAGGCCAATGTCCGGTATTTTGTCCATGTGTAGGGTTCAATAAAATAATATCGTTTATAAGCTTACTTTATCAATAGTATCCGGTATGTCTTGCCTGCCTCTCTGGGATAGTTCGTGAGATTGGAGGCAAGCATCCACACAGCGGCTGTTTTATTTGATGCTGCTTCTAAGAATTAAAACAAAATAGTACGCAAAATCCTTGAGTAGCCCTTTTCTCCGAGAGTTTCGTTAGAGCCCATGTGGTGCAATCATACAGTAGTATCAGCAAAGCTATTAATGAATTATGAGTTATAATTTCTTGTGAAACATCGTATGGTTTATTTGTTTTTCGTAATTGTTATGTGCATGTGGTACTTTATTTAGTAACTCTGATGCATGGTATCTTTAAATATAACATATTTACATGGCAGGGCCCATCATTTCTCCATGTAATATGCAAAATGTTATGATTGATCTTAAGTTTGTGTTTATCTAACCACTCCACCCTGAGCAGCATGTAATGCATTTTTTAATTGCTGCTTTAAACTCACTTTTTCTTTCTTTTGTTAAGACTGATTGCAGTACTAAGACTTAAGTTCCCAGTTTGTTCTACGATGGGTAATAAGTTACTAATAGCAAGCAACGATTCTTAGCTTGATATATTAGCAGACATGTTTAAATGTCTTTGAAACTTTAAAAACCTGTAACTGGGAGAAGAAGTTAATTCATACCCTAAACTCAAAATGACCCAGCCTAAGTTTGACCACTGTTCACTGATGGCATTTTTCTTGTTAACCATTTGACTATCCACGTACTAATCAAGGGTATTAGATTACACCAGCAATATTCCCTGCAGATCGGTAAGAACCTTTCCCGAAAAAAAAAAAGGAAAAGAATGCCTGGTGATGTCACTATATTTTATTCAGGATTGGAGCTGTGCTTCTGAAGCTCTGGTGTGTGCGGTGCTCCCTTTCATTGCCATTATGTATTTTAAAATATTTTGAATGTCCTGAATATGAAACTAGACTGCATTTGATGGTGAGGCTCCAGTCTCCAGAATGTAGCGTACCCCTTTATTATCACTACTCTTATGTCCGTTCTGTCCCGGAGTAGTCGCACACATTTGGTTTTCACTAATGGGTCAAATAGAGCAGTTCAATCATTTACTACAATCTTATTAGTCATTGGAAAGCATATAGCTGTGCGGAGAACGTTCGTGTGTGATGGGAATACTTGAAAAAATAAATTACTAATGTTGAGTAGCAATATTTGAAATCATTTAACTGTATATAAACGAATGATTAATATAAGATAATTATTTGTATTTGATAGGAATACTTAAACCACTTCAACATCGGCTGGTCATGTCAAGGCATAGTGCTTTTATAATTGTCCAGACTATATTCTTTATATAGATCTTGTGGCAAAGTAAAAAGCAACGCTTTTTTTAATCTTTAAAGTGCTTGATGGTTGTGGCAGAGGGTCAATAACGTTGAGAAATGAAGACTTTGTGTGTGCCCTGGGTGTAATATTTGACTTTATCTGATTGTGAGCCAGGAGTTTAGGGAATGTAGAGTACTTCTCTATTATCATTTACATTAGGTCTGTTCTGACTTATATTGTGAGTATTTATTAGGGTCCCATTAAAGAGATAAATAGAACTGTGCAATCTTTCACTTCGCTGATGATTATTATTACTCATTGGAAACCATGGAGTTGTAAGCAAATTGTTTGAATAAGATCTGAATAATTGATCAATAGAATTCTTAATGTTGAATAGGAATATTTTAAACCATTTAATTGAGTGCAAGTAAAGGGTTATTAGATGATTATGAGTGATAGATAGAAACACTTGAATCAGTTTACCTATGTGCAAACAAATAATTAATATCAAAGAGAGTTATTATTTTTTGGTAGGAATACTTGGAAAAATTTGACTAAATAAACGATAAATACAAAAGAAAATTATTAGTGTTAGATATTAATACTTG